>JPKZ01001430.1:172336-187055 GCA_000803305.1 Toxocara canis | reverse complement strand
GATAAAAAATGGGGGGGGGGGGGGGGGGAGTGCAGATTAAAGATTGTTCTTACATGATAGAGGTTTTAATTAGTACACAAGGTTAAAATACAAATACGAGTTACTTGCGGGAGAAAGCGGAGGAATTGGAATGAAGATTATAAACAGAACAGAAAATAGTCAAAAAGGGATTTGCAATTGAAGAGGAATCGTGACAGACATCAGTTCCTTAGGACGCGGTGCAAAGACTGGGACCTTTAGCATAATTTGTTGCTAATTTTGCCACTTCCGCAACTTTTTTTTTTGTGCACTGCTTAATTCTTGGTGGATATGTTTATTTTCAGCAGAACATATCCACGATCGGGCCGTGCATGTGGTCGATATTGTATATACTCCTTTAATTGGTGGATTTTGTATCGTCCTTTCGAACGGTAAAGCCGCGCTGTTGACATCGCCGAGTCCAAGATTTCCTTCTAAGGTATACCTTATGTTCTCATTTGAAGAATTCATCTTTTTTGAGACTGACTAACTGGTTCGATTACTTTATGTTTTGATGCTGCTTATTGTTGCCTGATTTATAAAACTGCGTTACCCTTTTACAATTTAATAATTTTCTTAATGCGATCTATAATTCATAATCGCCATAGTGCGGGATTGATTTAGAAACTTGTGGGATAAAGGTGACCATGAAATTTAGTAAAGCGTATGAGCGGTTCACTGCTTTAACAGAACACTCGTTATACGCATAGACTAAAGAGCTGTTCGGTCAACTTCAACAACCAGTTATGCACAGACAGATCTCAGCCGTTCTGTCTGACCGCCCCCTCCTCCCCTCCCATCCCCCTCTCCCCACTCTCTTCCTCGCCTCCCTCATCTCCCCTTTCCCTCCTTCCCCTCAGCAATAAGGGTGGTTTTAAAAAACTACGTCAAGAGTTTTGTTAGCCTTTGATAAGAATTATGCATCTTCGAACATTCATTAAGTCTTATGTGTGGTACTCACAAATTTTATGCGGAAAATTTTTGTGGTGTGATGAGTTATAGTAAGAATAGAGTTATCCTGCAGGTATGGTACTTAGTTCTGAGGAAAAGTTATCATTCATCGAGCTTCGCCTCACTATATTACCTTTCGTTGAATCGCGCCCATTTTTGACAGCTCTCTATCATACGAGCACGTCGTAGGTCTTCGTTTACTCAACCATCCTTAACGCTTGCCACTAGGTGTTCGCCTTGTTTCGGTGAATTTGGAGATGGCAGTCCCTACTCTCTGTTTTAGCACTACCTGAGGATTACATATTTATGTTTCCTTTTGCCCCGCCGACATTCATTTTGCCAAGTGGGGTTTATTAAATGAAATGTTGAAGCTGAGATCTTTAATAGTCCTAAAAAGCCGACTGTTCTTTTTTCGGCGCGCTTGACTGCAGATATAAGGTGTTGCTATCTCAGTAAACAGGTGCGTGGAGGAGTACCATATCGAATATGAGCGTAGTTGGGTAGTCTATGGCTGAAGCTACACTGATAATGAGGGAGAGGGAGCTGGAAACGTAGGATCGCCTTTCGATCTTGCCATGTTGAAACTCTATAAACACTTTTTTTCAGCAACTTCTGGCAGTATGGGCATTGCAAATGAATGATGCGGTGTGCTCGGCAGCCAACCATAAATTTCGGCTCATCATTTTTGGTTGCCGAAAGTTTGTTTTTACTGTATTTTTAGAATTTATTTGGCTGTAATTCGAAAGGAGATTTTCCTATTCATTCTAAAAGCGACTAAATTTTTCTCTTCACTTGACTTCCTCCTTTCTTCTCCTCTCTTTTATTATTTCTGTTTCTCTCTTTCGGACTATTCTCGATGGGACTGCAGTATTTCAACGACCTAACTCGTATTATATTATGGCAAAGCTTTGAATAAGTTTGTAAAAGATTTTGTGTAGTTTTGGGTAGCTGACAAGGAAATCCAATTATAACTATAACGGGAGATTGAAGTCCAGGGATATGCGTAGAAAGGTTGCGTAATTCAACTGTAATAAAGTAAAGGTAACTTTTGAGGATTCCATCTGTATAAGTGAATTTTATGAAATGGTGAATTGTTTTATTGTTTCAGCGGTGATATTGCTGCATATCACTTAGACGACTCAAACGGAGCGCTCACATGTGCCTATCGGGTCAGTCTTCATGTCAAAGACGGACGTGGTAAATATGCTAAGTTTATTTATTTATTAATTTGTCTCTTTCTTCTTCATTCAGCTTTTAAATGTCAGCGTGCCCGGATTATTTCAACACTAATCATAGATAAGCTTAGTATCCCGTGATTTACCCATTTCATTGCGAGCTTAACCAGGTTTTTCTTTTTTGCTTCTTTCTTTTTCGCTCATTTGATCCCGTTGTTCATTATTTTCTGACCGAGTCATACTTCAGCTCAAACTCGGACTAATGCTTCTGACCAACACCTCCTTTTGCGTGATTATGATGTGAAGTGACGGGGCGGTAGGTTCACTGGTGTTTCTTACAAAGGTGTTATTATGGAGTTTTGGCAGTGCGCTTCTTGATTTACTTTATTTGATTGTCCTCGCATGTGTCTTTGTTTCAGGCTTCGTCTTTTCATTCTTCCCACTTTCTAGAATGCGAAATGGAGAGGAAGAAGGGAGAGAGGGAGGAGGAGTTGCTCTTTAATTTCGCTTATTTTGGGACAATGGCACGGAAAGGGGTTCGTGCCATTGTCCCAAAATATTGAAACGACGAGAAGGGACTTCTTTTGTTCCTCGCAGAACCTCATATAGCACCAGCACTGCTGAAATGCTATAAATTGCTCGTTCCTGCACAGGGGCATTTGAGAATTCTGTGTTCTCAAATATTATGGAATCTTTTCGCATTTATGGCTGTGTCCTTTATGAAGGTAGTAATCAGTGAAGAGCTTAATAGGATGAGGCTGACTCAGGCGAAGCCTGAAGTGAAAGCTTCGGGTTTTGAATCCGATAACCTAAAACAGGAGTCGCTTCCTCATTGATTTCGAAAAAAATCAGATTATTTCGGAAACAGTTTTGTTCGGGAACCAGCTGATAAGTGGTGTTGATTGAGCGGCACAAATCGAAAGGTGTTTTTCTTGCAGAGTTACTGGGTCGCGTCGGTGCAGTATGTCACGTGGACTGTTTTGCCCAAGGTTCAGCGTTCGCGGCCGTCTGGTCTCAGCTTCCACCTTCGGAAAGCAGTCCTTGCACCACCCCGATTGCTCCTGTGCTTGCCATCTTTAGCCCATTTGGTGCGCAGCTATGGTGTTCACTTGAATCTTCGGCCGATCGGTGAGTTCTCTACTATTTCGATGGCTCATGAACTCTGAACGAATGCTTCGCAGGGGGCATCTTTATGATATGGTAAGCTTTATTTCATATAAGCCAGCGCTGCTTGTTCAGTTGATGATGAGCTGGATTGCTATCGAAAGGCAAATCAGTTTCGTTTCAGTAAAGGCAAATCAGTATCGAAAGGACGACACAAATCAGTTTCACTGACCAAACTGAAGTCAGCCCTATCATGAAACGGTTAACATTGTTGGAAGTTAAGTTTGTGCGAGAAACAAGCGTGAATTTGGTGTTCGCGAGAATGCGTAAATTTCCGCCAATCCCGCCGTATGTAGTGGTTAAACAGCTTGAAAGTTGTTCAGCAACCAGAAATTGGTGATTCACTTTTAGGGTGCTGCAAGGGACGAATGCATATCGCTGGGTCGATTGGGGTCCTGAAGGATTCAGTTTATGGCTGGCAGCTGATGCAGGACTCTCAGTTCTGTCTCTCTCTCGTGCAATTTCTGTTTGCAACCCGAATATGGTGCGGTTGGTCTTTTTGTTTTGGCAGTGGTCAAATCATGTAACAGCCTTCAGTAAGAGACTAAAGGAGGGAAGGATCAGGTCAGGAACCCTCATCCTTTCCTTTTCTTTTTCAACTGCCTAATAACGAACTGATTTGTAAACTTTCGTAATCCCATTTAGTCGTTAATTCATGGCCACCTGGAAGTTATTTGCACTGTGTCAACAGGTCCAAGATCGTAGTGGAAACTAATCATCGCGTTGATAGCTTTTTACAGTTAGAGTAGTGAGAATTTAGAATGGGGTTCTAAGCGAAGTTTTCATGTCTGCAAGAACGAGGCATTTGAGGCAACCATATTACCCTCCACTTTTCCCTATGTTATATATTGTAAGCGGCGATGCATATCGGGGTTGTCCTTCCTTGTATATCGGCGATCGCATGATTTTTGACCGGATCGTGAATTCGGTTTCTGTCTTCAAGCATTGTATTCATGTATTGCAGTGATATTGCAATGCATGTTAGCTGCGTGCAGTTTTTTTTTTTTTTCGGTCTATTCTTCGCGTCATTTCTGTTCGTTCATTTATATGGAAAATTTGTTGTCTCAAGTGCCGTTAGCATCTCTCCCTCTCTCAACCTGCTTTGATAGGCATTTTCAGTGTACTGTCACCTTAACGCGTTATTTTCCCCATCAAATTAAATGAAATGATTTTATTAATTGCTTGATGAAAGACAGTGCGTGCACATACAAATAGACGTATAAAAAACAACAAAAAGTCGTCAAGGGTTAAGTTAGACATGCAGAAGGGCACACTTCGTTGCAGGAGGAGAGTGACTAAGGCAAGGCATTTATTATCATTTAGAGAGATCCTTTTTTTCTACGTCCAGAATGACTCACTTTTGTCTTAAGTGACTATTTTACTTCTGGAAAGGTGTTGTTTTGCAGTGACATCGGGATATTTTTATGAACAGGTTGCTTTTGGCATAGATTGGCATATTTAAATTCACTGATGGTTGCCTCTGGGAGGGGGGAGGGGAGTGATGGAGGCGGCAGTCTGTTTAGAGACTTAAAATGTTGTGCTGAAAGGAATTTTGACCACTGCATTTCACAACGGTTCACTTTCTGGGTTTGATGCACATGTTGATTTTACGATCTCGGGTCCTTTTCGTTGCTGTTACTTATTTGCTTTCATTGTTTCTCCGGACGGAACCCCAAATACTTTTGGGACGTCAAACACGACTGAACCGAATTGCGTTTTGTCCTTGCGTAATAAGTGGGTGGTGTTTGGGAGACTAAAGATGGCGAGCTTAAAACTGCACAAGCTGGCTGTTATCTAACTCCTGCGTATGAGAACTGAACTGCTACGAACATTCTGAAGGGGTCTTTGGTTATCGAAACTGATAGAAACATATTTGTAACGCAGACATTTTAATCGGGAACGAGGGGCTGCCGATGATAAATTTCTTCATCTTACGTTGAGTTCTACCTCTTCGCATAGAAGTAGAGTGGAGTAGTTTAGTGAAAGGCAACAAAACTCCCTTTTTTTCGACTTTCGCGAAAATGTCGGACATGCAAGCATTGCGACATGGGGGAAAATTATAGGAAGTTTCTAAAGAATTATCTGGTAGGTCAGGATGAAAATTTCACAGCACATTCTTGGTTAAATATTTTACCGAAAAAGAAAACCACCTTTTCGGTTCCGTTGTGTTCTTTTTTTTCGAATTTCGAATGTGTTCTTTTTCGAAAAGAATTTTCGAATTTACGTCTCTTCGAAGTACGAGTAAGGCGAGAGCCTGTTTCAGTTATTTTGTCGGCACCATTTAATTGTGATTGTGTCGCAAGAAACAGTGATATTTAGGAGAACTTCGAAAGTGTAGTGCTGCTATCGTCGAACCGAATTTACCTGAGTCCTGCAAAAGAAAGGGAACAATCAGCGAGCGCACCACATAGCGTTTGGAATATCTTCTCGGTACCGAATGACTACCTCTCTTCAAATTGGCCGCTGAGGGTAGGTTGCTTTTGTTTGTTTCCTTGTCGGCAGTGTTGTTAATTTGTCGTTATTTTGTAAGCTTCGTTATTATATGTGTATGTATATAAAATGTATATATATGTAAATATATATACACATATATATTTCAAATTTCATAGCTTCTTACGTTTTGCTTCAGTAGGGAAGCAGGTTTTTATGTAACTGAGGCAGAAAATTTGTAGACTGGCTGGAAAATGTCGCCATTTTTGCGAATTATTTCCTTCGATGTCCACTTTCAAGTGTTATCCATTATTGGAGGCTAGACCTGAAAGGGTACCATGTCACCTTAAGAGAAAGATGCTTTTGGGACTAGAAAGTTATAAGCGTTCAAAAAAGCGAGTTGTTTTAAAGGGGGTGAGACCTCGATGGAGATACTACGACGGCGTTCTGTGTCGGATTTAGGGCTAAGAATGTGCGAACTAAAACTGAAATAGCGTTCTTGTGCCACTGTTTCATTAGTTCAGCATCGAACGAAATGTACGTTTGTATAGTTTCACGAAAGCAAAATTAAAATCTTTTTGCTGCATCCTTCGTATGAAACATTAAGCTGATTTATAAATTCTTTCACTTAACTGTACATCGCTTTTTTCTTATAAAATAGGCGAGTGAAAACGCAAGTTTCATTATTTTTTGATTTGTGCATTATTGGATTGTCTTCCTGTAAAATGTCATGTTACTAGGAAACAAGACGGTTTGAAATTATAATCCCTTTGAAAACCCGGCCATTCGTAGAATAATGTGATAAGAGGTGTAGTTATTTTAAATAATAATCAGTCCAATATCTCCAGTCCAATTGGTGATTATTAAGCAACGGTGCAGCTCACTGGCTAATCGGTTCCGTTGTTTTGTTGTATGTGAAATGCATATCGCTAATGTTTGCTTTGCTTTACGTAAAGAGGCGACATATTTACATTCAATAGGCAACTTCAATATTGTCTCGATCTTTAAGTTGTTCACAAACATAACATAATAGAGGGACGTTGCTTCTTTATTTCGTATTTAAAGATAGCCGCTGTGGATCGTGAAAATGCACGATGGATTGTGGCTGCCGGAAGTCGTGGTTTTGCCTATTGCAACACTATGACTGGCAAATGGCGCCTATTTGGCAATGAAAGTCAGGTGGAATGTTTTTTCTTTTCCTTTCAGATTGTTCACTTTTTTGATTGGAGCGTTGCTTTTCTTTTTGTTATTTTATTCAGATTTTCTCCTAATTCGTAAATGAAAATGCAATAAGTCACGGTTGCCATCAGCGAAGGTGTGTCGAAAGAAAACTCTTGCCAAATTTGCTAACTGCTTATCGTCGTAGCTCCCATAGACAGACCTTTTCCTGCTTTTAGGCATACCGAAAAGAAAGCCATCGTTCTGTTGGAACATGCGAGAGGCTGGAAACTTAGCCATGTTACCCTCCGTGGCATGAGCTGTCTGTTGAACTCATCTCTTAACTGCTTGATAGAAATTTGGTCCAGAAAGCTACTGATTATTTCGACTGTGGAAGCTTAATATGATTCAATACGATATGGCCTTGTTCGATACCGAGATAGATGTACTATACGCACGGAAATTGGTGTAGCTGCGATCGCGTTTCTTTATGCCATTGTTTTTTCTAATATAGTTCATCGTAATAGTTTGCCGTAATTTGACTTGCATATCTCAGCACAGCTTAAAAATTAATGTCTTATTTAGGCTGTGGCATTTTGCAAAAAAATAGTCGCTATGAGACTAGAAATATGCGCTTGTGTAATCTTAACGGAACTGTTTTCTTCGAGGAATGTGATAGCTGAAGCAAGAATATTCCATTCTTCGTATTGGGATTCGTGTTGAAGCAAAAGGACATATTTTATACATTTGTGATTAATTTTTCAGAATAATGCCTTGCTCCTTAACTGCTTGATAGAAGTTTTACTGTCCCTCCTTCATTTTTTTATTCGCCATCCTAATTCTCGTTTTTCATCTTTTTTGCAATTTTCGGCGCAATGTTTCAGCGCAAACCAGATTATGATAACCACAGTTGTGCTTTCGTCTCAGCCAAAAATTGATGTAAATGCTTGGCCTCCGTCTCCTTCAGGTTTGTCAAAACGTGATCGTGTGCGGAGGTTTCTAGCGGCGCATCGCTTAATTTAAGAATTTGAGGATTATGCGACCAATTTGTCTAACAGTAGGAATATTTGCTAAGTGAATTGTAGGTTCCAAGAAAAAGATATGCAAGAAATATGCATCTGCGTTATGGGATAGCGGCGTTATGTGTATTACAGGAAAGGGATATGCTCGTGACAGGCGGATTAGCAGTTTGGCGAGGCTTCGTACTGGTTGCATGTTACGACATCGACCGCGACAGAGAACAGCTACGCTTTTATCCGCTGGATCGGCAGCTCGATAATCAGTATTGTAGCAGACATGATACGGATTCGAGGATACTCATGCTCAGCAGGAGGTACGTTATGATTCATGATGGAGACGGGGGTGGAGGTGAATTTAATACGGCTAGGGGAGGGTTTATCTAGTTGGAGAGCGGAGGGAGATGGAACGGCTAGGAGGGCTGCGTTGGTGGTTGCCGGGAAAAGTCGTTCACCGTGTTCAAGTATGTCAACTATAAGCCATAAGCCTTCAAATTCCAGTCATATAGAGTTAAGCATTTCAGCTCGCCACATGGGCGGATGGGGGAGTGGGGAAGAGAAGTAAGTCTATGTCTACTGAGTCATCCAAAAGTGAAGAGACTGGATTTAAAGCAAGCACAAACCTAATATTATTTTGAATGAAATGGCATACGCAAATGGGGCTGAATTCGAGGGGCGGAGGAACTTCTGTGAACTCCCATTCGCGAGAGTGGGAAGGGCCTGGATTTGAAGGATAGTCAGTATTAACAGGCGAGGCTGACATCGTGGTGCGGTTACTGGCAAACTTAGTACGTTAATCCTGTTTATTGCGCACTGTTTTTGTTGCAGAGGAGACAAAGTGATAACGTTCGACCTAGATGCACGTATCTTTATTTATGGTCTTGAAGTGAAAGAAACCTCTCGCGGTGCATCCGATCAGGTGCTTGTCGAAAGGTTGCTGCTTGACATGAATTATTCATCATTGAATGCAAGCGTTAATCGTTAATAAGGACGTAGCTGGGGTCGAATCAGATCTTTTCACTTTCAAAAATTATGTTCAAGACGACAGGCAGAAACTGCGTTTAAGACTACATTGAGGAAGGGCGAGGCCGAAGAATAGATTATACGTAATCGAGAAATCGTTCGTATCACGCTTAATATCACTTATACAGTTCAGGTGCAGTATTCCTGAATTCACTTGCTTGGTACTTACCGTAAATTTTATGGCGATTTTAATACTGTGAATCAGTTGCGCAAAGATGATTGGGAAGAGGAGGGAGGGCAATGTATCAAACTTGATGATCCTAGATGTCAAGGTGTCAGGAACTGGGAACATAAGGAGAATAACCTTTCTGTGGTTTAAATGTAGTCGCGAGTTTGATTGTTGCAGTAAAACAAGTTCCCACCGCAATAACACTTGCATCGCTTTTCTTAAACGTGAACGCCGGTGGTTTGTGAGAATTATTTGGTTCATGGTTTTCTTTTGCGGAGTTGAGCGATCTGGGACTTACAATGTGGAAATCAGCATTTTGGCTTATCAGGGGGCAGGGGAAGGGGGAGGGGTTAGAGTGAGGCATCAAATCCACCGAATATCGTTACGACCTACTTCCTTTTAATGGTTTCTTTCAGATATGCAGAAATTCGAGTGAATGACTTGGTACCACATCCAGCGTGTGTGGTTTCAATTCAAATGACCTCACTCAACCATGACTCGGGTAGTGTGTTTAATTTCTCACTGACCATTTACCAAGTTGCCAGTAGAATTTTGCGCAAATACCGTTTTGGAAACCCTCCATTTTTGGCAGGTTTTATTGATGATCTTTTTTTACTAAAAGTTCAGTTCCTTTTTAATGTCTAATTTTATTTCGCAGTTTTTTGTTTTTATGAAATCTCCTCGTAAACCCTGTTTTGATCGTTTATATCGCAAGAAGCCACGCACGCCATTTTCTGTTTTTCTCTCGTCACTCCTTGCTTTTCCCTCACTTTCTTCTCCCTCTCTCTCACAATAAACAAAGAAGCGAGAAAGTTTCGTATGGAAGTGTGCGGGAGATTGAAATATATGGATTGACTTCAGCAGCGGCAAAGTTCTGTGACTCGGTCGATACGGTGCTTATCAATGTATCGGGTAGGCTGATAATGCTGAGCCCAGTGAAGAAAGAAGCGAGTGGCTCGGAGAGCGATGAAGATGACGACCACTTTCAGGCTGGTTACCTTCTTCCATATTTATGTAGCTTGATTTTTCTGGTTGATGTTTCGTTCCGATCAGATGGAAAGGCTAATCATGAAGTGCGTCGAGCGAAATCAAAATTTGTAAAACTTTATTTATTCAGTTTAATTCATTCGGCGAAGCGAGCCCAACTACCCGATGATACCGGCAGTTTTTGTTTTCATTCTTTCTCTTCATGTTGGCACATCTTACTAGGCAAAATTATCGTGAAATGATAAAGAAAATTACCACACTGCTAATAAATTCAGACATAAAGCAGAGGGGAAGGAGGATATGTCTTTTTTTAATGAACTTTCGTTGGGCATTTGGGAAAATTTTTAGGTTTCTTACTTTTTGTTTGCCAGCCGAGGAGCTATGATCGCGAAATAGTTTTCTTTTAAGATATTTCGCTTGCTGACTTTCCCCATTTTGCAGTATTAGGTCCGCAGTTGAGTTTGCGATTTCGTTCAGATGTTTTCGCGTTAGCCTTTCTTCTTCTTACATGAAAATTGAAGCCGTCCAGCGAAGTGTTAATTTGAGCTAGTTTTTATGTCTTATTCTGTCGACGAAGAAGAGCGCGGTATAACAAGAATTGATATGTGAGTTATTTCTAGATTGGTTATAAACAATGCGATACTAAAATGCTATCGTGACGTTAAATTTCGTTCACCTCTGAATCATTCGTATATTTTGAAAAGCCTTCAACGTGATATGATGGGCGAAAGAGCTCCGTCGGTCACTTTCGGAATCGAAATGGGCAAAAACGAGAAAGGGTTTTTTCACTTATTATTCATCACTGTTTGAACGAGCGCTCACTCCATTCACCTTAGAGTTGATGGACGGCTGTTATTTTAGCTGAATCAGCCAATGCTAATAGCGTCGTATGTGGAGCACGTTTGGCATGATGCTGTTGAAAGCAAACTTATTACGTCACGTAGTAAGCCACATCTCACCCAAGCTCTCTGGATCAACTGTGGTGCGAAAGGCATGAGGGTTGGTCGTCGTTTCCTAAAATTTGATTTAGTTTATAACCTTCAGCTCTGGAATTTGAAACTTACACGGGCGAACATACCATACCGTATTCGTTCTTGCAAAGCCTTATAAAATTCACAACTTTTTAGGAGGGAGGCTATCTTATCAAACTTGGTCAGGAGGGGGGTTATTGGGGTCCACTCTTGACCACGTTTAGTAAGAGGATTCGTTCGCGATAGCACGATAACAGGTTTCGCCCATTCATTATTCCTTAACAAGTAGAACCGGTAAGCTGACTTGCTGAAGACGATTGGTTGATTTAATGGAAGGACTTCCGTATTTGAAAAAAAAAACCATTTATTGGCGAGTCTCTGTCGAGATCTCTTTTCGTTCTTTCGAGTTTATGCATGTGCAGGGAAGGAGTTGTATTATTAAGTCAACAACAGTTCGATGTTGCCCCCACATAAAATGTGCTGCTTTGCAAGAAAACGCAGCTGTTGAAGAAGTATACTGTTCGCTGTATTCACTAAGAAAAACGCGCACAGCTGCACAGTTTCTGGGTGTTCAGTATTCGCTGGCCATGCTTCATGTGCGTTCGCGAAAGATTATTTGCTCCTCTTCAGTTGTGGTTTTATTGGAGTTGCTCCATAGGAAGTTGTTTCCACCTGAATTTTTGCTTTGTTTCTCATCCTAAGAATGCGGAGATGGTAGTTACCATAATGGACGATTAATGGAGCAAACGCCTGTTTAGTGAAGAAGTCATCAGCAGCAGTGATAGTGTAAATTGTCCGGCGTAAATGACAATAATAATTGAAATAGACCTCATCGCATGCCCGTTTCTAGCCATGAAAGCGTTTCGTAGACGTCCGCTGGTTTTGGTGATACCACTGTCATTGGTTTTGCTGGTAGAAAGTTTAAATTGATTCTTGCAGTGCGAAAATGATTAGATCGCATCAAGATATCCGTTTCATGTCGCCAAAGAGAGATGAACTCGGTTTTGGGCGGTTTGTGAGCGTTTGTCACATTGCTCATAATGAATATATCAGATCAAGAACTTTGTTTTGCAAAATTTTACATCATAATTCAGTACTCGGAACGTTTACATTCTCAACAGTTGCCCTAGGTAGCTAAGTTTTTTCGCTGACAGAGTTTACTCATCTTTTTTTTTTCAAGTAGAATTCTCGGACGGTTCAGTTCTTCGATTTCTAGTTTTGCGCTCCGGAAGATATGAGCTAGGGAGAAGCCGTTTTGTTGCCGCAGTAACGCTTCTTGCCGCTCTATCAGCGTGCCCGTATTCTGACTCCCTTTGTTAGCGTTTTTGCCCTCTTGAAGTTTTTGCAGTAGATACCTGGTCATGAGGCTTTTGATCGGACAGATGTTGCTTTGGATTATATATCATGACTTCAGTGACCTTCAACTTTCATTGAGTGTCTCTATCGGGCAGAGCAGCCGGAAATCCTCAGATTTTCCGTATATCGGTTCGTTTGGCCTGCCCTTCCTCTTTTTTACGCTGCACAAGAAAAATTTCCATACAGAGCTCGATTTCTGTGCAAGATTTAGATGGAGAGAGATGGCCGATCTCGTTTGCGTGCTTAAATGAGCGCAGAGCTAGAAGCACGTTAAGGTTAATAGGTCCGGGTGCAGTCGCTTTCTACGTTTGTTTATTCAGCATCCTATCCATCTTTAATTAGCAGAATCATACAATTTTCGAATATTTAGCGCTTATAATTGCAACATTGTCATTCCAGTTATGTAGGAGAATTCATATTCTGTCAGAATTCTAGTAGGTCCGCTATGCAGTCATGTGCGTTCACCGAGGCTCTACAGGGTGGGTGTCATTGCATGTCGTCAAAAAAGATTCTGACTGTCCTTCCACGTGTATGTTGTTCTCCACAATATCTGCTTGTCTGCCCGCTAGTCTGCTTGCGACGCGCCGGAGGTGACTGCGAGATAAGGTTTCTTCTTTTTTTATTTTACGGGAGATTGCATGGGATCTAAATTGGCCAACCAGAAACTTTCGTGCTAACACCGCATAGATTTCTGACGAGGCGTTCAAAATATTTGTAAGTGCGAACTTACTAGTGCCATTTGTCATCGATGGTCTTTAGACGGGTAACTCATTACCCATCTCCTTGACCCGTTAGAAACTAGGCGAGTATGCGGCATTTTACATCCTAAATGCATTGCATTGCTTTTTAATGGCCTCCATTTGTGCTCAAAATACCATAAAGTTTAGAGGTATCAAATGTTATCCCTAGGTACCTTGTTTATGACACGGGGTTCCAGAGTGGATTTTTCATGATTAATAGTAATATCCACTTATTTAATTAACGATAATTCTCAATGCCTTATTGTGCAGGAAACCGTTATCGGTTTCGCATGTGTGTAGACGTTGCAGAGATGAGGGCAACTCTAATGCCATGAATGCATACAGCTTTTCGCTTCCACAGAAGAGACGTTTTTGATGGTGTGATTGAATTGATGTAGCGAAATATGCGTCTTTCATGATTAGCTCTGTCACGCTTGTTTTGCACAGTGTCTCTCTCATATAGTGAGAGGTTCGTAAGTTTGAAGTGCCGTTTTTCCTCGTTCTTGTCCAGTCCTTTAAGTTTCCTGTCGCTGATCGCATGATCTCGTTCTTCTTGAGTGTTGTGAGAGTTGGGATATCCTGTTTTTGCTCTTTTTTCTACTTATTAAAAAAAGAAACTAATTCTTCTTGTGTCACCTTGCCAAAGTTCTAGTTCCAGACAGCATATGAGGTATGTTAATATTTATATGGGATCGTTTTAGGAACTTTAAAAAACAAATTTTGCTGTGTAGGAGACAGCGAACACCTAGAAGGTTTCGAATAGTGAATTGTAATAGCTAATTTTCTGCGTGTAATGGTAAAGTAATGATAAAGACGTCATACTATAAACTGTTCTCTAATACCAGGTGTGGATGCCATTATTTCTGGGCGAGCCGAGACGCAATAGCCTTGGTGGTACGATCGACTCGAATAGATCATTCATCAGCAAGCGCATTATGCTCCCTTTTGACCTCGACATTTATCCCTTAGGTATGCTTCCTGATCACTTTACTCTATTCTTTAATTTTAGTTTTTAGTTCGAAAACGAAACGCGTCGTGTTTATCCGGAAAAAGAAGTGTATTTTAATGGTCAAGGATTCTGCATAACTTTTTAGAATTAAGCAAGATGTATGATAAGGGTGATCCTTGAAGAAACAATATGGTGGAAACGTTTTTTTCGACCGAAAATGAGAAGAGCAAAAGCATGACCGTGCAGTAGTACTTATTGCTTTTCTCTATATTCGTTCTCGGAGGACTGCTGACGGAGGTGATGTGGCTTAGATCTGTTGAAAATAATTCGAGCTGTTGCATCCAAGAATTGTTTTCCGTCGTATATCCTCAAGCTTGAAGTCTTTCAGTTTCTGAAAAGATATGGCTGCTACTCAAAAAAGGCCGGAAATCCTCGAATTCAGTCCACCCCTCCTTCTTCCCACCAAATTCCCCCCTCCCCCTCACCCGCCTTTAGCCCTACTTTTTCATAAAAATTCTTAATTTCAGTTTCTTCACGAATTCAGTCTTTTCTCTTCTTAGAGACCCCACTCCTCATGTTTGCAAGGGAAGAACATTGCACGCCCGTCCCCTT
>JPKZ01001430.1:131044-169730 GCA_000803305.1 Toxocara canis | reverse complement strand
GGTGGGTTAAACATTAATAATGAGAGCGAACGTGACGACCAGTGTCTGATACAAGAAATCGGGGTCGTGTATTCAGAGAACTTAAGGCATTTTTGTGGTATCGGAATAGAAGTGGAAGCGGTTGATAGGAGTTGCCGCTCGCAGACCTAAAGGTAAGAAATGCATGAGAATATGAATTTTCCATTCTTCCCGTTTTTTTAACCCTTTATAGAGCAATGAAGTTTCAGGTCTTTTTGCATCATTTGTTGCGACAGCTGCTGAAACGTAATCTGGGTGTGTACGCGCTTGAAATAGCTGCGACATGTACCCATCTTCCATACTTTGGGCATGTACTCGAATTGCTGCTGCACAGTGTTCTCGAGGAGGAGGCGACTTCTTCTGAGCCTATCCCAGGTTTGAACTTTCGGTCACGAACTTTTTAAAATTGTGGAAGCATTGCTGAATGTCATTTTCTTCTGGAGAGCTGAGTTATTTGAGTGGTATCGTTTTTTTTGCGAGGGTTTTTTTTTACCTTATGGGACTTTGGTACTTTAAATACCGCAGTTTCTGGTTTTATCTTCATGACCGTAGTTCAGGAATGAGCGGGTTGTATATAAGTAATTACGAATTCTGCAAAAAAAATAAAACTTCTTTTGCAAAACTGTGCAGTGTTAGGCTTTCATGTATGCAATGTCAGGCTAGATGGGAATTTGTTTGACGAAATGGTAGTTATACATTTCGTTACGAATCGCGATAGGCTGCAAAGCACTATGGTTGGGAAGTGGTTACATGAAAATTAAAATCGATGGAGCTGTTGCGCTACAAATCGAAATTGTTTTATCACGAGTATATGTCTGCAAAAGTATCTTTAGTGTGGTCAATGGAAAACAGCTGGTGCTCCCAAATCAGCTGGAGACAACAGTTGTCAATTTCAGATCCACTGTTGCCTCGTGTAGTGGCTTTCATCCAGGAGTTCCCTGACTTTCTGCAGACAGTCGCACACTGTGCTCGAAAAACAGAGTTGGCATTATGGCATGCCCTGTTCGCTGTGACCAACCATCCGAAGGAGTTGTTTGAAGTATGCATACGAGATGGACAGCTTGAAACAGCAGCCAGCTTCCTCATCGTTCTTCAGAATATGGAAAGTAGCATTGCCAGTAGGGAGGTATGCTGATTTGTTTATGTTCTGTAAACCTCCGAATTGAATACCATGAGACTAGAGTGTTTCAGCTAACCAGGAGAGGTGTCAGTTTTAGGAATGGAGGAGGAAGGGGGGGAGAGTACTCAAAATGTTATCTCTAAGTGAAAGACAGCTAAATTAGAGTAAGAAAGAATTTTTTTTTAATCGGAAGAGGCTAGTGAACATGATGAAAACTGCGCTCAGGAGGAGGGGGAATGCAAGAACTCTTCACGGAGAAAAAGGCTGTCGTTGGAGCTCACTCAAAGGAAGGGAGTTGAATTCGACTGCTTGCGATATTCTTGGCTCAAAACGAAGACATTTAATGCGTGATTTTATATCTGTGATGGGTGGGGCCTGAGTCTCCTGCAATAAATATGTTGACGGATCTGATGAACTGTTACTAATATTTGAAGATATTCTTTATGGAGGGAGGAGGGGATTAAGGTGAAGAGGTTGGAGATTGCTCTCTCGCCAAGGTTTTTGCTCCGTTCATTTACAGTGATTGAGCACGAAAGCTGTGCCATTCCAGGCGGACAATACGCTATTTGTATTGAGGGGAGAAAGAGTTTTTCTCCAAGTTAAAGGAGATTTCATATGAGGTGATATGTTGCATAACAGTAATAATGTCTACTGCATTGATATCTATGCGGTCAGCAATGTTGCTGTTGTGCTGGTTGCATTTAACACATATGTGATTTATGTACAGTGCGCCTAATCCGGCCCGTCACGTCGATAAGACCGGAGCTCGCCTTTTGGAAAACGGGCGAACCGTTTGGCACGATCTTATCAGTCGCGCGACTTTATGTAGCACTACCGATGTGCATTGCTGTCTTATTGTGTTATTAGCGACCAAAACTTGTATTTAAAGCATGCAGCTGTTCTGCTCGAAGAGGCACTGATGAAACGGCGATGGTTGATAGCACGGGACATAGTTCGGTTTTTACGAGCCATAGACCCGGCCGATATCGATAGCCCTCCAAGGACACCTCCTTGTCAGAAACCACATCAGAACGTCGTTAGTGCGGTATCGCGTCGTTCAACTATTGTTTCACCAAAAGATAATGAAGAAGCCGACTCGTTCGTCTTCGGTAGTTACACACCTGGTAACGTTTACGTCTGTTGATAGGCTGATCAGTTAATTTACCCTCCTCGTATGGACCTTACAAATTCGAATAACTCAAAAAATATTCTTTTGCTGTGTTATATCTTTGCGGGCCAAAGCATTTCTCCGTGTTCATTAGAAATTTCCGATGCGTTCAAACAGTATGAGTATCATTTTGAATTACTTTCTTTTAAATTATTTTGGAACTGAGAACTGGTTTCTCCCATTAAGTTTTTCAATGCTTTCTGTATTGCAATTTGTTCACATCAGTTCCGTTTCTAATGGAAAGGCTGCTATAAAGTTGAACCATTAGCTGACGGTAGTAGTAATTGGCAGGGGGGAATGCCAAACATGGAGCAACACAAAACATTGTCGTTTGTCCCCGTTTTTTGATAACGGTAGAGATGATAAGAGTGAGATTGCCTTAAGCAGGTTCGCAGTTGTCCGGATTTTTTTTTGCCGATTGTGGCAGTGATGGCTGAGTATAGCCTGAAAATTTTGTTCGTCAAATCAGTTTTGTTCATTTCTCATTTCTTCTTCTCTTAACGTGAAAAGTTGAGGCTTTGAGGTAAATGCAGTTGGCCTGTTTAGCCGAGGACTTTGTAACTGAGGGAGGAATGCTATTGAATTGTCGTGGCACCTAACTTTATCGCGAAATTGATTGTTAGATGTGCGCTCACTTGGTCAACTGCGTTTTTTAAAGGTATAATAACTCGGTCTCGGCAGTCGCACAGCGAGTCAGTGGGAGGCGGCGGTCCTGTTGTAAGAAAAGATTCTAATTCGGCTCCCGCAAGAAAGGCAGGCAAGACGCAGTCGACCGAATCTCCGCCGTCCCCGAGCGCATCGGGTGCATCGATGCATGTGTACTTGGAAGAGATATTGAATCGGCATGCTGCGCATCTTCTCGAGGACTACAGCATCCGTGATCTTGGTAAGCCATCCAAAACTCGATTAGCTGCATTAATGGGTATTTGATATGATGATTCCAGGACTTTAATTAATGTAAAATGATAGGAATGGGTGAACGCGGTGATAAGCTGAGTACGCGTGGTTGGAAGAGAATTCGTTTTCAGGAGCATTTGCTGCATATTTGGAATTCAATGTGGTTGCATGGCTTTCCGAAGTTCGCAACTCGTTGGCCCGAGTTCACGACTTCGGTTTGGCGTTGATGCGTTTGCATGCACAATTCAAATGGCCCTATCCGCTAGTTAGTCAAACGGTTGTTGATCAGCTCGCCAAACGTATCGAAGGAATGCGCAGTTCGCAGAGCTATGCATCTCTTACCAGCGTACAATGTGAGTTTTATTTCCACTTTTATGTTTGTTTAATTTTAAATTGTTATTTTTCATTTTAATTATTTTTAAAATTACATGTTAATTGTTTTTGTTTCTTAAATTGTAAGTCATGAGAGGCATGTGTTGGTCTTATATCACGCTGTCATACCATTTGGGGAATGGGGCTTCTCCTAACGACTAAGATGCTGGAACTGCTTCATTTTAGAGGCACTTGATGTTGCTATTGCCAAAGAAGGACGGTGATTTTCGTATTCTATACCGTACCGTGTTAAATGATAGAGTGCAATACAATGAACTGCCAGCGAATGTGCAGTACTATAAACATTGTTGATATTTTTAAGATGAATGTTACTTTTGCCAGGCAATTGATACCACCACATCAGCGCGTCTCGTTTTCTTTTTCAAACATAGTCTACCTCTGTCGCATTTATTGTGGTAGTCCTCATTTTGTTCGTTGTTGAGCGCTTTCCTAGAATCATGTTCGATTTTGAAGCGTTTTAAAACGAATAACTTTCATTGATCGGAGCGTGAGTCGAAACGGGCACCACTTCTATTTTGAGGCATGCGAGTCTCGCGTTTTTCGAAAACAGCTTTTCGTTTTCAATGTTTCTTTCTAAAAATTCATGTGTTTTGCGTTTCTTTCCTATACGTGTTGATATCTTTGACCAGTTGATTACCTCATTTTTTTGCAGTAGTTTATCAAGCAATCGTATGTTTAAACCTCCCTAGGAATCGACTTTTTTTAGTCAGTAATTTTAACTAAACCTTATCTTTCGGCTGCAACGTCTAATGTCCAAATTTCATTCTTTGTTTTAAAAATCTTTTGGTTGCAATAGTTAGCAACATGGAAACTTATCGCTAGCGCACAAATTACAAATTGTGTTGCCGTTTCCAGCATCGTCAACGGCTGGCAGCGGTTTGTCATCACCGCAGAGTGCAAAATGTTTAAATGATTTTGCGTATGGCTCAGCGGAAGAACGCGATCCGGGGAATGGTATCCTCGTATCGTTGTCAAAACGGGAGAATTCGAGTGGAAGCACAGACGATATAGCCGAAATTTCTCCCACGACTCAAGGTGGTCCTTAGTCGTGCAAGTGCATCGTTTTGATTCGAAGCGTTTTTGCTTTTTAAATGGCGATCTTCTCGTACGTTGAAACGCGAGTCGGAAATGGTTTTTTTTTTTTTATTTCTTGAGAAACGTCTTTGATGCAGATTTTCGTGGTAAATGTCGTTTTCATTTATCACTGTTACATTAAAGAGTTTTCATTTTTTCAAGACTACTCTTCTCATCCGTAGTCTTTGCACAGATTGTGTGGGAGGTTGGAAGTTGCGATATGAGAGAGAGGGAGGGAGGAAGGGGAGGGAAGGAAGGAAGGAGGAAACGGAGAGAACGAGAGAAAGATTTTCCTATGGAAGTTGCCCTAGATGTTTCGAAAGGGAAATGGTTGATAGCAGTAGCTTCATTAAATGGAATTCATCCATTCTTTTCGTTTTGATCCTCTTCATCCTTCTTTCTTCCTCTTCCAGGTCCGCGGTTATTGGTTTCTGGAGCCGATATCACATGCGATGTCGTCGAGTTGGTATATGTGGTATTGATATCCAGAAAGTCTGCAATGTTGGGCGCTGTTCAAGGCGTTTTAAAAATTCCTGTTATTTTTAAACATGGTTGAAATGTCGACTTTGTGATATTTTTTAATAGTAAGATAAGGGACTTATAACGTTAAGTGCTATCATTTGCTGTTGTTTGAAGCGTTTATTATTTACGCTAATTTGAAAATCATTTTCAGCCGATTTGAATGAAGAAGAGCCGATGCGGCCTCATTCTCCAGGATCGCGTTCATGCGATACAGCATCGAACGCGGGCAGTGACTGGGAAGGTCCGCGTGCCTCTCATTAATGCTATGAATAATGTCTTCGTGCCGCTAATATCGTTTTATCTTGAACAAATTGCCTGGAGCTTTGAGTTTTCCAGCATCCACAGAGTAAAGTTATGCGAAGTGGAGCAGTTTTTTTTTGTCTCAGCTAAATAACGCTTTATATTTATATGGAAGCGTTTTCTGTTCAGTAATGTTAAGGAGTGAGCTCCGCGTTGACTATGCTATTTCTTTGACAGTGCTGTTTGGTGAATTTTCCAGGAGAGAGTTTAATTCGAGGTTATAAAATAGATTAAATGGTTGGGATGTTGCCAGTGAGGTTCGTTGTACGAGGAGGGAGATAATTTTGCGGTGATCTTACAATGAAAATAACTCAGCGTTGAATGTAAATGAATGTTGGTTCTTGAAACACTTTGAATTCATTATAAAGCTGCAAAAATGTAATTTCGCGTTCTTTGTCTTCCCGGAATTTGTCTTCCTAAAATTGAGAGAAGTTTTTGAATGGCGATCCGGAAAGGGCGCTGTTGCTAAATTAGGAGGTAACGAAGGACATTTTTTTCTGGAGAACTTTCATTCTTACCTCAGAGTGTGTTTTTCCCGGTCCATTATTTAGATCTTGAGCGGATATATGGGGAATCTTTTTTCTGGAATGTTCCTTATTTAGGTCTTGAACGGATATGCGGAGAAGCAGCGGCAAGGGGCACACAAGAGAGTGAACTGGAGCTGAAGTTTATGCTCGATTTGATGTACGAGGCAGGCTGTGTTGACTGGACTTTTTTGGTTGGTTCCTAAATGGCATGTTCGGTAGGGTTTTTTAAATTATACGTCAAACACGAACTGGAATGGTCAGCGGATTATTGTTTAAACCTTTCCTCGGCTTTTTGAATGCTGCTGATTATTTGGATTCTAATTTCGCTGAAGTTATGTTAAGTTGTTGTAAGGGTTCTTTGGTTTAACACTCTTTTGTTTCCAAAATGTAGTAGCAACATATGCGGATCACGATTATTTTATATTACCTTGCTGTAATGGCAATATGAACTGTGCGAATTGCCAAACACAATCTATGCGTGTGTAACGCAGAAGTGGGTGTTGCATCGTTTTCTTGAACATAATTTCTTCTAACGATCCGTATATTCAATGTTTCTTGTTCCATCTATCCGTTTTGTCGTTTTTTGTTCATTTGCTGAGTTTTTCGTCATTGAAGGAAACGACGTTTTATGAGAAAATACCACTTAGAAGTCGAGTAAAAATGTAAATTTTGTTTGCGATTTTTGCCGAATAGCTATCATTGTTTTTGTTGGCCACTCTCTTAGGGTCTTGTGTTACAGTTATGCCTACTTCGTCGAGACTTTGCGTTTCTCACGAAGCACTTTACCATCGACTTCTTACGAAAATGTGACAAGAGTGGTTTCGATAGACTGACAAGCGGAATTGGGCAACTCGCACAGTGGGCCGATTCGAGCTGGTTCGTTTTTACGTTTTGGTCTTTTCATAGTGAGCCGCATTTATCGCACGAAAACTGGATGTTCCAGCGATGCTGTCGTAAATAGAATAGCTGGTTCATTTTTTGTCCTAATAAACAGTGGTTTTCACATTTCTTTCTGTACTGCCTAAATTTTATTTACTCTAATTACAAATTTATTCAGAATTTGGGAAGTTGAGTCTGGAAGCGTCTGAAAAGTATGCTCAATTTCATAGGTGATGAAGCGACTTCAGGTTAATGATGATTTTTGTGTGTCGTTATTGCAGACGATGTTTTTTGGAAGCAGGTCACTGAGAGAAAATGGTTGTTCGTGCGATCACACAAAAAGAGTTGTAAATAGAATTGTCATTCTCAGTGCGAGAAATTACCTCAGTGTGCTAAACGTTGTTTGGCCGGTAGTTTGCTTGTGAATGGCGAGAAAAGAAAAACGAAAGAAAATGTTGAATCAGTAATATTTATATCAAGAGCTTATTAGAGATACTAAGTCGTGTTGTTTAGCAAAATTTCACGCAGTGGCGTCTATATCAAGCATTTGCAAGGAATACGAAGGGAAAACAGGAACACAGTAAAACAGTGAAATATTTACTTGCAAAATGCGACAACTGTATTGCAAAGAAAAATGTAAAACTTTAAATGAGATAAATGCAACGTAAAGTGAAAAAGTTCTAGATTGGTGTTATTTGTTTGGATTGCTGAAATGGCTCGTGTAGCTACCGCCTTTTCTTTGATCATTCGCAACAATTTCTAAAATTGCACTTCATCTTTTTGTGTTGTTGATATGTTTTGCATTTATTCCGTCCCCTTGAAACTTTGTGATGATTTTGTTTCGATATACAAATACCGAAGACTGCTATGAAAGAACGCATGTAACTGTTTTAGTTCGAATAATTTGGAAGCTGTTTTACTAACCCCTCGATAATTCATGTGCTTTTCAAATGATCATCTCTTAAATTTGGCTGTAGATCCGTTCTCGATGATAGACCTTCCGAAAAATTCAACGTATAGGTCGCCCGATTTGCTGCTGAACATTTACGGTTTATGGGTACAGGATCGGCAAGATTCAAGTGTTACTGCATTTCTCGGCTTTAGATGCGGGTGGAACACCGAATAAAAACGTTGAATTTTTTCATTAAACGCAAAGATTGCTCTAAGTAGTTTTATTCGTTGGCTTATGTGTGTTTGCTGCAGCGACCGACGACACAGTTCATCTACACTCATCACTACGTTTATTGTATTATTTTAGTATCCATTTTTATGGAACATTTGTTGTTTTTTTTTTGGGAGGAAATGTGAATGTTCTTTTACCAAAAGTCGGAATTCGAAAATGCACTTAGAATAAACGTTTGCAGCAATAAAAGACTTGAAAATAAACTTTTGTGTTTTCGAGAACCTTATTTTTTCAAAGTTTGAAATATATTTGAACTACGTAGGCACATCGTCATTATGGTAGTGCTATAGCAGCTTTTTTTCTCTTAACATTCACTACGTTACCATTATGAGAAAGTGATGAATGGACAGCAATAAGCTCGAATCGTTGAAATGTTTACGAATAGTGCGAAATGCACAAGGCAGAAAGTTTTGAAAAAATCTCAACGATAGGAAAATTTAAGAGCGTTGGAAATATTAGAGGGAAAGTTTGAAAGAAGCGATCAGAAAGAGCAGGATTTATGACAGTGGAACTAAAATCGATTCGCCTCTTAGAGCATTTCGTTCGTCCGCATCAGTAAAAAAGAAATGGTCGGATAAGGACGATGAAGTTACAGTTTCGGCTATCGTACACTGATATTTGCGTTCGAGCGACATCTTCATATGCTGTCAGAGCGAATGACATCTGCGCCGAACGGAAGCGAACAGTCGTCTGTGCCGGAAGTTGAAGTTACAGTTTCGGCTATCGTACACTGATATTTGCGTTCGAGCGACATCTTCATATGCTGTCAGAGCGAATGACATCTGCGCCGAACGGAAGCGAACAGTCGTCTGTGCCGGAAGTTATTAATGCGGCTACCATCGGAATGCAGCATGCTGAGAGACGAGAACGTCCAAATGGTCTTATCGAGGGAACCAGTCGGAAGATGCTTGATGTGGACCACAGAGGGACAGCTCAAGTAGACTTTGTGACGGTAGCTAACGGCGATGTAATCGGCAGCAGACGTGATTTAGGTAGGCGATTTTTCTCAGTAATGTTATAGGGACGTTGATTTCCAATAAAGGTGTGAACTTAGGGAAAGTCGAGACTGTCAAAAGGGGTTTGTGTTAAGCTGGTAACTACTGAAATGCTTGTTCAATGATATACTAGCACCGCAGTTAGGCGTCATTTTTTCTAAAAATAACGATTTTTTCACTGAAAGAGCCCAACTTATCCCCACTCCCCCCTCACCCCCCATACAATGAGTATTTTATCCGAAAATGGAATCTTTGAAGAGAATTCACAAATTTCACTAATATAGCTAAGTCAGGATTATTTTCTGGTGTCATTTGCCAAGCGGATTTCTTTCCATGAAAATCGCTGTGAAGTTTCCATAACGTTGTCCGAGTCACCGATCATGAGGGCGTTATCCGAACCGCTCTATTCCGTTTTTATATTTGCAGTTTCCTATCACCCTTGAAATACGGAACTGAACAAATAATATTTTCGGTGGTTTGAAGCGTTAAAAAATTGTGTATGAAAAGAGCTGCTACTTTTTTGCCATTCACATCCTTTCGAAATGCCGTGTTTTTATTGGTCATTTCCTTGGAAACGTTTGAAGTCGCTTTGAAAATACCATATCCGTTCCTTTGAAGCGTTTGCTTTGAAAAGCTGCTAACAAAAATGTGCAACTTTTCACGGCCATAAATAAAATAGTAATTTTAACTTTGAAAACTTCAATGCTAACATTGAAGTCGTTTTTCTTTTCACTTCGGTAAGATGAAAAATTTTGCGAGGCGCTGCTGTCTCTAATGGTGAAATTGTAGGCGCTCACAATCGGTTGCAAACTGCAGCTGGATCAAAACTAGTAACAAGGGCGTTTACGCCACCCGAAGAGAACGGAAATGCATCCAACGAAAGCCGTTTGAGCCATGGTGTTGGAACCGATGTGGAGATCGTGAGCCATATGAACGTTGATGAACGTGAGCAATGCGTTGTTATGTAGTTGTGTATGGGTATACAAACTATATTTCTATTATATTGTTTCGATCAACGCTACTGACTAGCTAAGCGCACAGTTGGAGGCTGTGATCGCTGCCTAGATAAGTATACTGGTTGTAGGAAGTTTTGGTTTGCTAGGAGAGGGGCTCTTCGTTAGGATTAAACGTGAACATATACTTGCTAGAACAGCTGTGACTGCATTTGTTTCATTGATATGTCCACACAGTCGCTTGTTCAACTCGTAATCTGCTACGGTGCGGACTTCAATAGGGCCCATTTTTTTCATTTCGCTTCCATCTAGGGTAGAAACATTTGTTGTGCGGCTGTTTTGATACGAATCTTTTGCTATCGATTAACCGTATTAGCGGAGCCGCAATATCCCATTATTCATCGAGTGTAGTTTTCATACAGTCTTATTATACGGCCGTCTGTCATTAATTTTGAACCGGAGCCATCTGTATCTATCGCTGTGAGCCTGTGGCATGCGCAAACGATGAAATAGCTGAAATCATAATTTTGCAGCTTCCACCGCCAGTTTTCTGTAGGATGCTTTAGTGAATTTTGCTACTTTGAATTTTTTTTTTTTTTAAATTAGAATGGGTCCAGTTTTTCGCACTGTATTCACTTTTCCAATGATGCTGTAATCGGCGATAAATCGAGAGCCATGTTTGTTTTCGACGATCGGTCTCCTGAACGTTCTCTGTGTCGCTTATCGTACAGCAGTGGCTGAAAAGAAAAATCAGAAGTTTGCCTGACACTAGCTGCGTTGTGCTAAGCGTTTTCAAACGGTATTGAAATGCTAATCACTTTCTTTCGCAATGGAAGAACCTCTTTCTCAGTTCCGCACTCTGTCCACGGCGTATTTTCGTCCGAAAAATCGCGGCGATGTTTTGCCATCCCCTCTGTATTTTTAAACCATATCTATACGGTGCTTAAAAATTCGTAAAACTGGAGAAGAGCGCCTCACATCTATCGTCTGCCTGAATCCTGTTTCTGCGTCCTCGGCTTTCGCGAAAAATGACTGCGACGTGGGCGGTGGGCCGCTTATCGTAAGCAATTGTGGGTAGCTGCTTAGAAGTGTGCAAAACGACCGTTGTTTTCGCCTCGTAAGCTCGTGAACCTTTCCTAATTTGGTTGCATTTTATTTCTCTATACAACCTGGCACGGTCCACGTAAGAATGAATCCAAGCAAAAATATTTTGACCAAGCGGTGCTTTTCTAAGTTTTGCGTGAATATTGATTGAAGGCATTACGGTCGGGGAGAGAGTGAGGGGTGAGGGAAACGACTCAAGGTTAGATGGGACGAAAACTGTTTATTTTGACGTCAGCTGGTTATTGAATACGTAAGTCGGTAGAAAACTTACCTCCAATTTGCGCATTTGTAGCCTCATATAAAAGATATCTCATATGAGAATTCCTTCCAGAAATTTTTTAAGGCATAATTTGCATGGGACCTCTTTTATGCTTTTCGGCAGAATTTATCCAACATTTACATTTATAGATTTCTACCTATTAGAAAGGAATAAATGTTCGTGGCTGATATGTAATAAGAAGAATTTCCGCGTTCATTCTTTTAGTGAGATCGATGAAGTTGTGCTGCTTGATGGGGCTTATTTGGGCAGAAGTCGACATTATTTGAAAACGTGAAAATTTGCTTAAAACATTTTTAGATGCTCGTGGTTTAAGTGTTAAGTGTGCTATACCTCCACTTTTACCTCCACATTCCCTACGGTATTTTGTACACTTGAGCTGTCCATGTATTGCTCATAAAGTTCCTCTTTAGTAATGCGCTATGGTGTGAATTTTTTTTTTATTGATTGAACTGAACGTTTACACACATTCCATATATATGTGTGCATCTATACGTAGGTCTATTGTTTTGGGCGCCTGTTTTGTTTCAATAAATGCTCACATTAAGGTTGTAGTTATTTTTAAATGAACTCTATCCACTAGTGCGCCATATAAATGGAAAAACTTGTGCCTTCTTTCTATCTGAGTGCTGCTCCTCATTTCACATTTGTTCTTTCGTGTTGACAGCAAAATGTGTTCCTCACGATAAAAGAAGTTCAATTACAGTTTGTGCATGATGCTCGTGTGTGATATTCGTATATTTTGTTTTGTGCTCTTTTATCGTTCTGTGTGTTTCTCACGTTTGTAAATTTAACGTTTGGAATTGTCGTTTTTCTGTTCAACCATTTCGTTAACTTCACTCGTTCTGTGCGTACGAGTGAAGTGGTATTAGAGGGACGAGCTATGTTCTTACGAAGTGTACGACGAATCATACCGACAAGATCGTTGTTGGTCTGGCTAAGCCTGATGCATAAATGATTTTCATAGGAAATATTCGTTGTTATTTCGAAGGCAACGCTGTCAATGGAGCACTTTTTTGGTGTCGATATTAGAAAATTCTTTTTCCGAAAAAATTTGGCAGCTTTACTGCTCAGTGACACTAGTAAGCGGTAATTGAGGCTAGTAATTGAGTTCTCGACGTTTTGTATTTCGCATGTTTTTTGCGCTTAACGGACCGATATAACGTCACAGGAGCATTAATGGACTGCTACGTCAGTATACGAATCGCTAAAAACAACTTGGAAAGTGCGCCAAGGGGCTGGAACGGCGTATGGTTTTCGTGGCGTTGGTTGAAGCGTCGTAATGACAATATGATGATGAGTGGAAATGTTGTCGGCGGGCGGGAGACAATTCGGCGGTATTGTGCATGGCGGGCGAATTCGGGTTCTATCAGAAATCGACGACCTCAGATGTGATTTATGCACTCTTTCGTGCGCATTCTTCTGCAACGTTCGGTGCAAGTTTCGCTTCCAGGAATTCTATGTTAGGGTAGTTACTGCGCATTCTACATTTACAAAGGTTTCTTTACGCATGAGTGAGTTAATGATCTAGCAGGCGATGAATCCTTCGCAAGTTCATTTTGAAAAATACTCCTTAGGTTGTCCTTGCACTTTTCATTATAGTGGATAGTTTGGTACGAATTGCAGTCAAAATATTACATCAAGGTGACTACGTTGTTGTGACGGACAGATGTGCTCACGTTTGCATGCATGCGTGCACTAACGTAATCATAGAGTCTAATGTAACCGGTGGTTCTGGTGGTGGTCCGAATATGGAAAATATGCCCGATCAGCAAATACCTTCGTGCATGAAAATTTTTTCACGTCAAAATGCAGTATTGGGCAACCTAAGTGAGTGAAAAAGAAGTAAATGGAAATGCGTGCTAAGGTGCTGGCAAGATGTCCACTTTGACGAATCACTGATCGGGTCGGCCGGATTCATAAAGTGCTCGCGGATGGCAAAAACAGATTTTATTCATTGTGGTACCTTATGTACGCCTGCTCCTGAAGAATCGTTTTCCGGCATATATACAATACAGCCGTTGGAAATGCATATTTTTACGGCATTTTGGAGGAACGCCGGTGTAATTTCCCCAGTGGTCAAGGTTGGTGGTAGGAGGTGGGGAGCGTGTAGATTTTATTTGCTATATTTTATAACTCATCGTTCTAGCATAAAACCTGACGCTGACAGGGTTCGTATTAGTGATGCGGACAATGAAGACGTCTTTTTTGCAAGAAAGCTGCAAATACAGCCTTAAGTTTTCGTGAAGGTCACGGGAAACGGAAGTCCAGTTTGCGAAGATCGCTGAGTATAATTGCACAGTCGTGTTCGTCGCGATTCTCGGAACGCCTTCACCGCTTGTCTCTCAGTAATGGCTCATTTTCGGCGAGACAAGACATCGACCGCTGTTTTTGGTTCTTAAACGTTCCCCCTGTTGCAGTGTCACTTGTCTCATCAAATGCCACTTTGAGGCTTTCCAGTTTGCAGTTGAAAGCACAGTAGCATGGCACGGTGTACGGTAGCACGGTACGCGCGTAAATCGATTGTACTCATTTCATTTTCAGATTTGCAAAAACAACAGTGCAATGACGTATTGAAGAAAGTTTGCAAATTAAAAATTCATCCCCCACTTTATCTCTCCCCTCCCCCACTCACAATAAGCCCTACTGACTGTCCCTTCCCTCCCTCTCCCCCTCCCCCTCCTCCTTCCAACGCCTTCACTCCAATGTGCTGGGTATGATAATGGTAAGGGAGTTAACAGACAAAACGGAGGTATGTTGACTTGAAACAACATCTTACGGTTTTATCATTACACGTACACGAAGGAAAACGGACAAGTGGAGGTTCCTCCAATATGTGCAAAGTAACAATGACACGCTTGTTTCAGATAAATGAGTGCTGGCGGATCTGGAAATTTCCGAAAATTTTCGGACTAAATGACGCACATTTGGCCCAACAAAGATGGCGTTAACTATAGGCCTGGTGGCAGCCCTGAACTATAGCTGGAAGTTCATTTCATCTCGTTTGAAAATTAATCAGCGATCAGCAGACGCGAACGAAGCTAAGGATTTAACAACGGTGCAAATACAACTGACCCATGCGTCTCATGTTTGCTATGCTCTTTCGAGAACAACTCATATAATGAGAATTTCAACTGGAATGAACACTATGCAAATGGACCGTTCGCTTTTTGGACCTTCTTATCCGTTTCATTCTTTTTCTTTTCGTTGATTTTTCAGCCATTAATATACAATCGACCTACTGAAAAGTGCGTTTCAATATTTTTCGGAAGTCTATCGTTTAGACTTCTCAGACTATCGGCAAACAAAGGAACGAGCCCGATGCCGAACTAGTTTTTTTTTTCGTATACTGACTCCCTCGGAGTAGTTAGAAAGTTCGAGATAATTATATGAAAACTAGTTGCAAACAACGTCATGACATGTCAACTAGAATAGCTATTATAGCTTCGGTTTTAGTTCGAATAAGATAAGCTGAGAAGTACGCAGTTCACAAACTTTATTCCAAGCATAATTGCTAATGTATGCAACCGAATTACGCGTCGGCCCGTGTCGTTTTGCGTTTCGCGTCTTTTATACGCATCGTGATATACATTTAACAGTAGACATGAGCAGTGCTCTTAAAACAGTTTAAAGAATTTTTTTCAACATTAATGAAACGCAAAAAAGTATCTCGTGTGAACATTTATTAAATACACCAGAGAACAAATCTGCACACATCCTTTGTCCCTATAAAAATTAATATCTATGCATTTTATTCACTTCCATGCAGAGAGGAACGTATATACAAAGGATACAATACATGCATTACAAAATAGCAACGCCCTATTATTGAGATGGAAAGATTTTGTTTGAACGATTGTTTGTCCAGAAAGTTTTGAATTTTCATGACGGCGGGTGTTTATTGTTTGTTGTTTTACGTACGAAACACTGCTCATAGAAGTTTTATGGGGCACAAACGAACACTGAACCCGACTGGTTGCAAGGTATATGGATTTTTTGCTTACCTAGGGCCCGTCCCTCTATACTATCTGTGCGAATGACGAGTTGATTTGGAATTGGGTACTAAGGTCGCATTATGGCATAGGTTATTTGTAACAAGTTTTCTCACTCTAGCTTCAGCCGATACCGCGTCGAAACTATCGGAATGACCAGCTAACATATAGATAAGCGATCGACACATAGATAGACAAGCTAGATTATTACGTAGGGATAAGCAAACATATACATAAATTTGGCAAAGCGTATCAAAAATGGACCATTCGGAACGGTGAAGCGAGCAGTAGTTTTGTTGATCGGATCAATTCATAACCGAATGCAGCCAAAATTTATGTGTGTGTACATTTGAGGCAAATCTCCTTTTCTCGGAAACTACTTAATTTCACTTCCTCACATACGTCAGCAAACGATAAGTAACTCTGCAATGTACGTATTTTTGATAAAAATACCCAACGATATCATTAGTGAGCATATGAAGCTTCAAATATTATGCGCCTTTTTTTGGTAGAGTGAGGCGCATAGCCGGTTAGAGTACAGAGCCGAACGTCGTTAAATATGTGAAAAGTTTGTGAAAAGATATATGGAGGAAGAGGATCATTTGAGAGCTGAATGGAAGTAGTATTCATGCGAGGAAGTATGTGGATGGAACAGGGATCGGTGCTGAAAACTCAACCGTTGTCGTGGGTCTGGTCTAGAAAAACAACGCCGCAAGCAACGCGCCTCATTAAGCAATCTCAAAAGTGGAACAGTTTCGTACAGTGAATTGCAGTGATCTCAATCAAGCATCTTTTGTTGTTGAAAGCTAAAAGTTCATTCAACGAACGTGTCAGTTTTCATCCGAATCTGTGTTCAACTAAATCGGTAACTTCCTGTTGATAACTGATAGAAATATGGAATCGATAATCGATCTAATCGGCTTGAAGTAGATGATTTAACCGAATTCCTGAAACGGTTCCAAATAAAACTTTACAAGGAAAATCAGAATCGCTTCAATTGTGCGGCTCTATCGAGAGTGTGTGAGAACAACATGAATGGAGCGAGAGCACCCCAGATAGCGTTTTCTACAGAGACTCTTCCCAGAGGGGATCTCCTAACTTTTTGGTCACCCCTCCTCCCCTGTCCTTCTCCGTAATCACTGACGAAATCGCTTCTCAATGGTAACACCATGTAACCCCTACGCCTCGTAAACTCGCAAAAACAATTTTTGAAGGGACAGTTCTCGATTTTTACTCCTAGGCGAAGCGGCGGCTTCTGACGATGAACTCCCGAATGAAACCGATTGTCGATAGAAAGCCCTCCACTGAATCTCCAACTACCGGAGACAGTGGCTTCCTGAGCGGATCTCCTAGGCCGAAAATCGCATCCGGCAAAATACTATTTCTCTTGACTTTTTAAGGGATTTATCCTTTTAGCACAGTCAGTAATTTTAGGTGTCATAAATAGAGTTTTTGTGAATCTTGCAATAACAAGGCTAACAACAGAGTTCAACTATGAGATGTGATCGCACAACAAATCGTTGAGTGGCACACCTCAAAGTAACAAATGCGCCTAAAATACGCAAAGTGCGCAATTAAAACGCATTCTATGCGTATAATAAAATCGCTTCATCTTATCGATGTATTTCATTTCCTCGTTGAATTCCACTTAGTGATCAGCGCATTAGTCTATGGAATTACGTACTAAGCCTGCGCTGTGTTTGCGATTTGTTTTACCTGGGCGACCCATTGACTATTCTAGTTATAGTACCATATTTCAACGATTAACCATTGCAGTTTATGTGCTACATTCCCGATAATGATACCGCCGAAATGTTGCAGTGGTTGGGAAAATGCTGAAAACAATTATTGCGGATGCAAAATTTTCACCATAACCGACGCTTTTTTGTGGTCAGCCTATTTTTTCGACGGCACTCCTCTTTTATACCCTCCCCTCCCCCCGCCCGTCCCCTTCCCTGCCTCGCACTCCTGTTCTACACTCTCCCCTCCCCTTCCGCGTCTCATGATGCATTTAATGAACAGGACGTTCATAACGAGTAGCAAGCAAAAAATAAAACGAACCAGAACAAACGAGTAAGCATAACTTTGCCATCCGAATCAGTGAGCGCCAGTGAGTAAACGCCCACCGACGACGCTACGACGATAGTGGGCTCTGTTTGATTTTTGCTTCACAACCTACTCGCCTTCAACTATGCAAGCGCACGCTTAAATGCCGCTATTGCTCACTGATGAGCCTCGGAGCGTAGATACCAATGAGCTGCGGGTTGATGGTAAACGAGTCATGCAAAATCGCAGAAGATGAGCTGGTCATTTTGCAGACTGCAACAGGGGAAATTCATTCGCATTGTGCCAAGAACTGAGTTGAACGGAGATGCCAGAATAGCCTTCGTCGAATTCACCAGCGATGAAATCAAGCGATGTACTGGCCAAAAAATGAAGTTAGACTTCTTCCTGGCTTGTCGTGTGGCGGAAATGTCGACGCTGTTGTCGTGGTGTGGCGGCTTTCAACCAGGCAATTTCGAGTTCGCGCCTGGCATTTTTTAATTTGCGCATGGGGATGTCAGCCTCCCGTTCCCTGCACTCATATAAATGCGTGAATATACCGCTTCCACTTCCCTTAAATACACTGTCCTGTATCCCTTAAATACACATCAACCCATAACGCTTGGCAATTGCTAACTTTACAGACCTAACGGTTCGTTTGAAGTTTACGATACGCCCAACCAACGTTTAGTTGGTTCTTTAAGCGACCAGAATACGACAAGGAGATGTGATAGCTGATCGTTTCAATACCCTATGCCCCTTGAATTCCTTTATGAGCAAGTAGTCCCCTAATTGGACCACTGTATTACTAAGCGATCTTCTTTTGCCTTTCCGGCCGCAACCATGAAATGAAGCCTAGAAATACAAGCGTGCTGAGATGGTTTTAAACCGTAAGCCCACACATATCCAAACGAATCAGGTGACTGTTCTCTGATTGTTCTGTAATCACCGTACCTATCATTCGAACAGATCGACGAACACATAACATCTCTACAGAGTTCACAGTTTCTTATGGTAGCCTTGAAAACATCGCTTGTTACCCTAGGCGGATAGTCTGAGTAGCCCTCATTTCTAATGGAAAAGCAGTCACTCGACGTCCTGTTGGAAGACCGAGGCGGTAAAGGCCCATACTCTGCAATGGTGAGTAAGCTCCACACTCTGCAACCTTAACTACAATGGTGCTAGAATTCTCAGAATCAACGCAACACTCACGTGTACACTCATGTTCAAGCAGTCGCACAGAAAAACTCACTCAGCTAGCTGCTTCAAAAGAACATTTCTGAAATTTAACCACTGACTATGGTAATAATAATTAGCTACATGGGCCATCTTTAAGCCGTCTTTCTCGGCTCAACACTGCCACCGCATTGTCTTCAAACTGGCCCGCACAGCAAAATTGGCTACTCGATTTTTATTGGTATGGAAAATTCGATCCGTGACTGATTCTTGCCCTAGGACATTTCACATCAGCAAAAAAACAACTACCAAGAAACAGTTAGATCCATCTACCACTGGGAACACAGACGTCTTAGTATGCTCATAGCTGTGTGCGAATGGCTTTAGGACGCCTCTAAGGACGGTGAGGATAGGGTCCAAGCCTAAACGAGTTCATCAATCCTCAGTCTTTGGATGTTATTCCGATCAGATCTTTCGAGTGCATTCGCTTGCTACTCCATTTTCTCCTTTCCTCAATTCTAGTTTTCGTTCGCTTTTCTTTCTTATTCCGGACTGTTTTCTTCTTCTTTTTCAGCTAGCTTCAACTCCAGTAGGCGATCTGGTTGCAAAAAACGCGACTACACTCCTCCCATTGTCCCTTTTCCCGCAATCAGGGGGAGGGGGGGGGACGAGTTGGGATCGTAACATTCTCTAAACACGTATGCGTCTTAACACCACACTATGTCGGTCACGAGCATTGAGATTTCTAGCGTGTGACAGCAACACATCACACCGGTGCTCTACTTCCGCACCAACCGATCAGTCGTACCCAAGGCGATCAGTAGGCTTATTTTGGTTATGCTGTGCAAAACAGACAACAGTTTTTCTTCTGTAATTCTCCATCTTATACCACACTGGTTGACCATCTGTCCAAAATATACATTTCGATGGAGGTTTAAAAGTGATAACGAAAGAAACAGATAAAAAACAAGAGAACAACACTTTAATGGAGGAAAAGAATAACGGAAGAGAGATCAAGAACAATGAAGAGAGATCACATGTAAATCAAACAAAGATTAGAGCAACAAACCACGCAAAAAAAAAGAGATCAGAGCAATTCTGGCACCATTTGAGTTGTTTAGTGAATAGGCCCCGGTTAGGCAGTTGGTGAAATGAAGAGACTAAAGCCATGGCAGTAGAGTAGTTGAGAGAGAGACAGAGAGAGAAATTTGTGGATCATCATCGCTCAGCACTGAGATTCCGATACCGGATTCGCGGTGGTCGCCTGTTCGGCACTCTCTGAACCGCTGCTCTCGCTCCCATCTGAAAGTTTATTTCATTAGAAAGATCGGAAACTGCGAAATCAATAACTAATATTCGCAAATTTAAAAATTTGCCGATGGGTGTTCTATCGATTTTCACAATCATCCAAACGTCTATAAATCTTGACCAGATTTTCTCCTCGAGGAATCTATGATGGTGCAGTATTTCATCACAGAACTTCGAACGGAAGCTCTGAGAGCAGTAACCTGGTTGTATCGAGTAGTGTGCGCCTGCTAGAGGAGGACGGGAAGGTAGTATACTGCTTTTAGTTCCACATGGAATCTCGATAAACCACGAACTGACGCCTGTCAAAGCGCGTTTGCAAAATTTAAAGTAATAGCATACTTCGAAATAAGCGAGCAGGTGCTTTATCAAGACACCATCACCAGTCAGTTCCTCTTCAGATCAAGTCCACTCTTCTAAAGATGGGAGTTGGCAGAGGCCCTTTCCGAATTCATCCTCCTCCTTCGAAATCAGTTGTCCTTTTGGACGCACCTCTATATACAAATTCTTGTTACAATCGATCCTTCCACAACTTTACCATCCCTTCACCATTTTACGGATGCTATTCCGCACAAGTTCCCTTCCTTATTTTCAGTCCTCTCTTGAAATCGAAACCTCTTCGTGGCATGCCGAAATGCTAGCTTCGCCTGAGCGTAAATCCGAGTTTTTAGATAACAGGGTCCTTCGACCGCTTGCAATCCGCCATTTAAAAACAGGCGATGTGAGCGAAGGAAGGGTGGGTGGAGGGTTCACGAAATACGATTGAAGGAAGCACTGAGACTGTTTAACACTGAGAGGCTGTTTAACAGTGTAACACTGAGAGAACAGAGGCTGTTTTTTTTAAAGAACTACGTCGCAAGCTCTCTAACAGATTACTCAGCACTGTCAACAAAGTATTGCTTAGTTCCATAAATTCAGTATAATGCACTAAAATCGAAAATGAATTAGGAGGAAAATTCGCGCAATTATGAAATCAGAATTCTTAAATATTTCCCTGCGAAGAACAGAAAGTTGCCTGGAAGCGTAAAACTGCAGTTAGATGACAGTCGAAAACAATGAATGAAAGCAAACGTCGGAAAAAAAATAGACGGTTAAGCGATGAGTGGTTAGGTGGAATTAAAACGAGAAAAACAAATTATACCAAAATGAAAGGGTGAGATGGAAGGCTAACAGAAAGTAAGTGCTATGAAATTGGAGGAAGTGCTTTATAGATCACATCTCAAACATCATTGCTTTCCTGTTTCCAATAGTGCTGACAGTGATATTTACAACTCGAACATTTTCAAGAAAGTGCGGGGAGAGGAGGAGGAAGGGGTTGGAACGGGGCTTTCTGCCGTTCTTTTAATGTACTATAAAATTTTGTTTTAATTCTTCCTAGAGCATGAACATGCCTGAGATGAAAATTTTGGGTTTTTATCGCTCCACAATGTAAAGTTACAGCCCAAAGTATTGATCTTTACTTGTTTGCTTATTAGCTTCATTTTCACAATGCAACAACAACACAACGCCCATCAGCGATGTAAAGTGGTGAACTGGAAAAATATCGTGAAGATATTTTAACAAATTTTAAATAAATTTTAAAATTAAAGGCTATTCAGTCGAACGAAATTCGTCCTTGAAGAGAAAGTAAAAGTTAAAAATTAGTTTCCAACCCGATACCAACGCCATTTGCGCCTACTTCCCCATAAACTTTCCCCCCTATGCGCTTCTCGCTTTTTTTTTCATCTAAGACTCACTCAGAAACAACGCCACGCAATATTTGTTTCCAAAAAAGGCATCCATTTCTTTTATGAGAATTTTTTGCTCTCAGTCATATAAAATACACTTCGTGTTGCAGCCGACGAACGACTGCTTATAGGTGCTTTTTATTGCTGCATCTTGATTGGAAAAAAAGAAAAAAAAGACAATTGATAAACTGCCCACTCGCAATAGCCGAAGGAAGTTGTGCGACATTTTAGATATGAAGCTCCGGAGTTAACCAAGCGGATGGAGTGACCTCCTCGATATTAAACATGAGGTGATTTTTCGAAAAGATTTTGAGGGTAAAAATCAACATAAACTTTCCCCCCTATGCGCTTCTCGCTTTTTTTTTCATCTAAGACTCACTCAGAAACAACGCCACGCAATATTTGTTTCCAAAAAAGGCATCCATTTCTTTTATGAGAATTTTTTGCTCTCAGTCATATAAAATACACTTCGTGTTGCAGCCGACGAACGACTGCTTATAGGTGCTTTTTATTGCTGCATCTTGATTGGAAAAAAAGAAAAAAAAGACAATTGATAAACTGCCCACTCGCAATAGCCGAAGGAAGTTGTGCGACATTTTAGATATGAAGCTCCGGAGTTAACCAAGCGGATGGAGTGACCTCCTCGATATTAAACATGAGGTGATTTTTCGAAAAGATTTTGAGGGTAAAAATCAGAAGAGCGCAATAATGAGAAAGAGAGAGAGAGAAAGACAGGAACCCGATACGGCGAACCGTCCGGCTGAAAAGTCCCTGTCACCAAAACTGTGCTATCAAGGTAACAATTATTCATTAAGGTTAACTTTCCTGCCGGAGCCGACCAATTCCAAATTATGTGGAGGCGAAGTTTGGCGGTACATAAGAAAGAAGGACAAGAGAGAAAGAATATGTTTGCAGACTTACTGACTCTGCTAGGCCAAATCTCGAGTAGCATAGCGAGTGTCCTGGCCGCTTGGTCGGGATCCGCCGGATTGAGCACCTCTTTCTGCGGAAACGAGCCGGGCGTACCCTCGGGCGGTGTATCGAATGAGCAAAAAATCACACAGCCAAATAAGGCGGTAAGCCGCGCAGTAGTTACACCATTGTGTGGTTCCGAATTGAGGACACTTTTCAGATGGTCCATTACAAAAATGAGCGTATTCTGCAACAGAGGGCCCAATCACTCCTTGAGCGGGTAAAACGGTTGCGGTGAGAGAGGGAGGGGGGGAAAATTTTTGGGGAAGTAGGCGCAAATGGCGTTGGTATCGGGTTGGAAACTAATTTTTAACTTTTACTTTCTCTTCAAGGACGAATTTCGTTCGACTGAATAGCCTTTAATTTTAAAATTTATTTAAAGGGAGAAGAGAAGGGTGGGGAAGGGAGGGAAGGGAGGTGGAAGAAGAGACAGTTATCAGAAGCATGCATACAAAAACTGCAATGGTTTTTTTTTCAAACCGAGACCAAGCCTCCAAAAGGCATGGGATTTCAGTATCCTGGGGGTGAAAGGATCCAGGAAGCATCTCCTATACGTTTGTAGGACCTTCAAAATAAAACGAGCGTCAGAATACAGAACAACAACTGAAGCTGAGTTGCGGTTTTGATGTGTATATATACTTACATTATAACAGTACCTCGGTTTTACTTATTTCAGGAGGTTTTAGACTTTCGGCGCTGCAGAAGGTGTGACACGGAGTCGACATCGACTCCGACATCTCAAAATTATTTTGGAAGATGCAAAAAACTGCTTCTGAAGGTGCAGACAATTCCAGAAATGAGCTCTTTCAGGTATAAGTGGCCGGAAAACAGTTTTTGAACAGCCAGTGCCCCCAACAGTACAATGAAAATCATATAAGAAATAATTCAAGCACTTGAGGAAAACAGCAACTGAAAATTCTGAGATGGCGCATAGATGAAGATATCATATAACCAACGATGGTTTTAAGCCTTGAAGATGTAAACAGAACATTCTTTGCACTCTCCCCTTCTCTCATCACTATTTTTCTTAGCGACAGATCATAAAGTTTCAAGCCGAACAAGTAGTACGCCCGAAGAGACCTTCATCGGTTACTAGATATAAAAAATAGCATGAAGAGTTTTACTTGTGTCTCATGAACAGCAAATTTCAGAAAACTCATCGTTCCAGCACAGCTTTGCTACACCCTAACTGGATCCTGCGGTTCCTTAACTCTAGTACCTCATGGCCAGAATATACAAACCAACGGAAAAGAGCATTTCCTTCCGAATCGTTACACATCAGTGAGAAATCGTGAAAAGTAAAAGAATGGAGGAATCTGACTGTCACTGGTTACTGCGATGCAAAGTTTCCTCAACTGATATCAGGCTGAAGAGCGCCTTGAAACTGCATGCCACCCCGTCATTCTAGATTGACCATCCATAACAGCTAATAAAAAATTTCCCAGTTCACAGGTCAGATGCCATTACTGAGGTTCTTTGAAGAATTTCACAAAGCATAGCCAAACATTCCTTCCTCAAAGTGTGTAAAACTCTATCCCTAAAAATAAACAATTTTACATTTGCAAAATACAAATTCGGCCGGATTAGGGATTGCGGGTGGGAGGGGGTGGAAGAGTGGGGAGAGAAAGAAGAGGAAATATGATAGACCTGTGCTAAATATCATATGAAAGAATGTGCTCTGTACTTGTTGCTACCTTATTAGGCGTAGGGAGACAATCGATCACCCTAAGAAGAAGCTGCCGATTTCCCTGCGGATCGTTGGGAAGCGCGACTGAAAACGCCTCGACCAGCATACTATAGATCGAGGTTGGAACCAACGGTTCAGGAAGCTCACGCAAGAAATCCTTCACTAGACAGGTGAGGATATTTGTATCCGGAACTGCCTCGATGTTCAGTTCAGTGCTTTCCACGCTCGCCTCCAACTCCTCTCGCAATAAACGTTTCTTTTCCACCGAACCACATACTAAAAAAAAGTCCCCTATTTTATTTCGCCTTTATCAATTCTTGATGCATTTGCGCGTTGAACTGGGAAAACAGAATTAAAAGCAGAGAACTAGCAATTTTTCAAAGAAAACAGCGATCGCAAAAAGTCTGGATAGGTTTTAGCGAAAAAGACAGAAGAAGAGGCGATTCTCAAACGAAATGGGTAAGCCTATAAAATTAGGAAAACAGCTCATGTTAAATCTTTCGCCATTTATTATAATAACAAATCGCATAAGCCAGTCCCAACAGTAGGTGAGATAATGAAATTAAGTGAAACGGCAAAGTGTAGGGCTTAATGCTCTGATAGGTGCTTATCTGAACAAACTGCCAACCTTCTCAGATTACAGCTGAGCTCGACAACGAATCAAAACTTGCAAAGAAAGCTGAAACAAACGCCGAGTTTAACTACCACATAACAACGTACTTCAGTGCTTACTTAATAAGCTGCATCATATATGTTGTTAGCTTACATGTCAGTTAAGCTGACATTCATGCACACGGCATTCAAAAAACAACTATAGCTTCAACTTGTCCACTAAAGAAAGAAAAGTTAGACGTGTTTCCTTGAAGTAATCGCCTAGGAGTCTAAAGCTACTGCATGATAAACAATGGCTCCAGTGAACTACAGAACTCCGTTATGAAGGAATGCGCATAATAATAGGATGGAACTAACAAATATAAAGTCCCGAATAGTCGAGTCCACGGTGTTCGATTTCTTGAATCAGACGAGCTAATACTAGCGGTGTTTCACGTCGATCCTTTGCCACCAAACGTTGCAAAGGAACGCCGAAAAGACCATCATATCTAAATCATCGTTCACTGAAGTAATCGAAAAACGCAGATAGAGCGAAGGAAATACAAACCGGACCATTAGGCAATAAGATAATGCGTAAGAAATGACCTTGCCATTGGGATATGGATCGAAGGTTTAAAAGTATGTTTCCTCTTAAGCTTGCAGAAGTAAGGTTGGCGAAACCATTCAGCCGACTCAGCTGCAGACCACTGAATGAAACAACGCTTTTTTTGGGCAGCAGTACATATTCATAGAGTGTATCACGCAAGCTCTTTCGACCTCAACGAGTTTACGGGCAAAGATCCTCATTTAAACATAGTAGTACAGAAGTATAACTAACAGCTAGGAAGATTTTGAGATCCAAACAGTATGCGTCGTAGGTAAAACGTCTCATCCATAGTGAAGGCTCTCCACCAAGACTTAACTTTCGTCTAATTTGTAAATATGTCTAAGGTTTCCCCAACCACTTCTTTTGATGGTGTGGAGAAGAGTATGGGCAGGGAATGTACGGTCCTCTGCTTGGAGCCCACATCTTGATTTTCGTGCTATTCGGTCCATAAAGGTTGCAGTGGCGAGTAAGATTTTATGTCCTCTCTCCTCCACTTCACCCCGTTCAACCCCTCTCCTCATATGGTTCTACGCATAGGGACTAGGAAATGGCCGACTCATGGAGCGCACGGTTTACGTTGCGTGCTTAATAGCTCGATTTCCGTTCTCACTGTTTTCACGGAAGTTAGAGAAATTTTGGAAGCGTTTCAGCATTACAAGCTGGTCCAATAAAAGCTGCAGTCAAAAAATGGCGCTTCCTCGCCACCTAGCAAAACCGGTGACAACCTAAAACCCTCCAGCCTGTCCTATGATAGCCCCACGAGAAACTTATGTTGGGAGTGCTTTCGGTCGACGAATTCAACTACAAAACAAAGTCAGGGCAGTTGAGCCCATGATTTTAAGGTCGGTCGGTCAGCCCGCGGTAAAATAAGGCCCGCTGCCAGGACTAGCGAAACCAGCGAAATATTCGTTCGCATGATACCCAATACATATTATGCGTAATCAACACACCAACATTCTTTTGTTTTCGCTTATGCCGCAACTTTTTTCGCCCGTTAAAAAACTACTGTGATACATGCAACTACTCGGCTTGGAAAGCAAGAAAAAAAATGGAAATTATAGCGGCGCTAGAATTCCAAAAAAGATTAGAATTGTACAAATGAATAAATGGGCAAAGGCCGGAGACAAGATGCTAAACGGAGACAAAATAACAAAACGCAAAGTCCAAGCAAATGAAATATACACATTAAAACCTAAATCCTACGTTCCTTCAGTACGACTCAACTCTTCTCAATAATAGAAAAGCATTTACCTGCAATTAACAGTTCGTCTAAAAACAACGGCCATACTGTGGAACGCGATTCGAACGATTAACTGTCCTTTCGGTTCCAAATTCAGAGCGAACATTCGATCACCATTCAAACGATCAACGATGAACGCCTCTAGCAACTTCAGCGAACCCTTATGACACAACTTGTGTCTTAAATTACACTTGTATGTATTATGCTGTCGCTTACAGATGAAGTCACCATGTTCTTCCCGCCACCTCTAATTGAGAATCTATTAACGACGTCAGCTTTCAGCGCCGTTGAATTATGGTCTTATCTTCCGCTTTTCAGATTTTCTTTCTTTCTCAAATTATATTTTTTCTATTTTCTTTTCAATTGAACGGCGATATCAAGTGGGAAAACAACGGTTTCCAACTATCACCGCCATTTGGACAGGTAAGAGTACGCTGGTTTACATTGTCGATTCTTACACAGCAAATATATTCAGACATTCTTTCCGCCATTATTGCGACATTAGCTGCCTGTTAAAACCAATGCAAGCAACACTCGCATACGCAAATAACCTATTTGGGCAGTGCATTCACATCATACATCTTTTAAGAAGCGCTTGAAGCGAGTAAAGGAGGAAGAGAATTTTAGAAGCCTTATAGATTTTTCAAGCTTGAAAAAATACACAAAAACTTTTCTTGAAAATTTGTTTTTTTTTTGAAATAAGGAAAACATAAGAGCCACATTTGATAGCAAAACTTGATGTCAATCTTGAACAGAAAGAATCCATCAATTAAATTCTCTGAATTCGCCAAATGAAAAAATGCAACTTTTTCAGCGAAATTACTTCCCACGGTGCCGTCACGACCAGAACCTGCTATGTGGGACTCCTGGTAATGATTCTGGTATGGTCTGTGATCTATAGATTGAACTAAACTCAGCTACTGAAATCACTCAGCTAGAGGCACACGCGAGCAAACACAAATGGCTCCACTTTAATGGCGAAGAATTTCAATGATAAAACACTGCCGGAACACTTTCGAGGAGCTTAGCAAATACAGCTGCTCGTGCAAGTTTCCATCAAAGCATCAGCATATTTTCTGGATGCATATCAGTGAAGCGCAACAGGGCGAAATTAGCGCAAAAGCCCAAATCTATAACCATAACTTGAATATATTCTCCTCCTCACATCAGTCCTCCGCTGAAGATGGAAATTCGTACACTCCTCCCATCCCTAAAATTCTGTCGCTCTCTTTAGACCCGCCACCATTTGCAAAATCCCAACAGGTCTAGTCCACCCTCAATTTTATTTCCTTTCCTCCCTCCGGAGACAAAAAAATTCAGTCCCCCCCTCAAATTTTATCCCTCTCGTTCCTCCTGAGAAAAAAACCCTTTCGCATAAACTGTTTACCGCTCTAAATGACAGATATTACACGCCACACTGGTTCAACTCAGGAGCTCAAACTCTAGCCCTAAACGATGTTTGATTCTCAAATCAAGTGACAGTCACGCATATCAAGACATGATATCTAATTAGGCAATTTTCCTAAAAGAAATCATCATTACGGTATATAATAATTCTAATGGGTCAGGTTCATGAACTTCATCCGCAAAAGTTTCTACTCAAGAAGTACTCACCCTTAAAAACAGAAATTTAAATGAAATCGAGTGTCCAGAAAGAAGACTGAATTTGTGAGGGTAAGCGTACTGAGATGAATACGAACTGAACTCGAAAGACTACGATTTAAAAAAAAAGCAAAAAAACAAAATAAAATTAAGACTAGTGACATGCCTAAATTGTGGATGCCACGAATAGACAAAAAAATGCGTATGTGTAGCGTGAAGCACATCGATTTCGAATGTTTCTCGCCACCTGAACTTGTGGTCCGCAGTTGAGACGCCCGTCCTTGCACGATGCACTTCATTTACCTCGAGCACGCAATACATCTCCTCGGTGAACGCTTTCTGACGCTCGGGCATTTTCAGTCCACGACCCTCCACTATCTAAACAATCCACTTAATCCATTCCTTACATAAATAAAACCTTTTCGAATTGTGCGCTTCCTTTCCTAACAGAACTACTGCACTCATCCACGAGATTTCCTAAAACGAAAGAAACCTATAATCAACAACTTCCCTCCCAGAGATGCCACCTCGGAGAATAACGGTGCGCTCACCAACCAATTTTTTGTGTCGCGAAAATTTATCGACCCAAGTTACTGCTGAATTCGATTCTTGCTAGTCTCGTAAGATCAGAAAACTTACAGCTCATATGATACCGTCAGGCACTTACATCCCTATGCTTCGAACAAGTGTGATCATTTCCAATGCATATTTGAACAAGCTACTGATTGCGATATAACACTGGCCTGTCCTATGACCATCCTTTTATGTCAAAAACTGTACGTAATGACAACGCCGATTTTTTTTAACGCGGTTCCATAAAGCTTAGAACCCTCGCTTGCTAGATACGTCAGTAAATGGGTCTGAAATTTACTGCGCCAGTTTATCCCCATTCTGAGCTTTCGGTTTATTACTTTAAAGCTTTAAGCTAACCTTTTCATTAAGATGTGGGTAAAATCATCTTGAAAACTGCTATACGGCAGCGCAAACATTCAAAATTTTGCTAAACAATTTCAACTTACCATTCTGGCAAGAAACGATGCCAAATGGACCTACCAAAGCATAAAACTGAAGAGGGCTGGCAATAATTTTGCGCAGTACTTCCCCTCTATCCACTGTAGACTGAGCAGATAATCTTAGACAACCACAGCCTCATCACCAAAATTGCTAGTTGACAATGCTCGTTCACCTGCACGACTAGAATGCCCGTTAGCGAGCTAACGTTGAGCGTATCGACATCAAAACCCGGTCCTGCGGCGCGCAAAGGTACCCGTCGGTTCATGAGCGGAGAAACGTGTAGTCTATCGAGGAGATCCCCTCGCGCGTGACCTACTGAACATCGGCCTACCTGGAAATTTCCACTTAACAATCTACTTTTGTTTGTTTGTCGCAAATATTTTTAAGCTAGTTTTTAAACCTGACGTCCAGTTTTCAGCCAAAATACCGTAACCCTTCTAATTTTGCAACCCTCAATATGATCTACAGCCCCCCCTCCTACCCCAAATTCGGTTAGTTTTACGGAATTCGTAAAGGATTTTCTCCTGGATTCAGTCTCCCTAAATTAATCACTCTTCTCCCTTAACACCGCATCTTGTAACTTTCTTTGATTTGTTCCATGCTTTTTTGTTTAGTCTGCCCGCCCTTTTGGAGGCACTATTTCGCGCAAGTCCTTCCCTCTCATCTCTCTCTTTCTCCTTACTCAAATTCAGTCTTCCATTGAAATAAACCCCTTCTGACCAAGTAAAATGGCAAAGTTTTCGGGGTTTAAATTCGAAACATTTTTTTTCAAGAAAACAATAAAATTTTATGTTTTACTGAACATGAACATTTGACGGTCGACAAGAAAAGTTACTTAGTATATCAAACAATGTACTGTTTCAAATAAAGACTCTACCACACCCCTCCGTTTCTTTCCTCGACATGGCTCCAACCTTCACTACTCTACCCCTCTTTCTTCGAGCATTCGGCGGACAGCAAAGCGTCGAAGCCTTTAGTTGCGTCAAAATGACATGTCACATAGGATAATAAGCAACATCGCATCGAAAATATTTGCAAGGAACCAGTTTGTATAAGTCACAGTGGATGGCTGCAACAACGCAACAGCTAGCTACCTTGTTACATCTACCGAATCACTTCTCAATAATACTCTTCCTCTTCCTTAAACTTATGGAAAAAAAATTCTCCTTCCGGTCTGAGCATACTACAAGCGATGACCATATGGCACGCTTTCACACCGAATTATCCTACAAGGATGTAACAAATCTTTATGAGAAAAAGTTCCTTTTCGATAGGGCTCATTAAAAGTTTTTAATTCCAAGATCTCAGTTGCAGTGATGCATACTCTGGCCGGCTTTATGATTCCTCAGACTCAGACCAAGTTAGCCGCGCACTTGGAAGATGGCTTACTTGCGACAAAATGGCACGTGATGGCAATGAAGAACTTCTGACAGAAGCACCAGGCGGTCGATCACCGTATGCATGTGACCACCTTGACTGCCTGTCGAATGTGCCCATTCCAGAATCCATTCCGGCCCAATTTCGATATTCCTGAGCCGAGAAGATGTCGTCAATTGTTCGACCATGACCTGCACTAGCGAAACGAGCTCGAGCTTCTAAATTTGTTAGTCTGAGCGTATACATCAAAGCACGATGAATTTGGCATTTTAAAATGACGATGAAATACACTGATAGGAGCACAAAGAAAAATGAGAGAGTATTATCCACTCCAGTAGGAAATGGAGATGAAGGGCGTGAGAATATGAATGGCAATGAAGAACTTCTGACAGAAGCACCAGGCGGTCGATCACCGTATGCATGTGACCACCTTGACTGCCTGTCGAATGTGCCCATTCCAGAATCCATTCCGGCCCAATTTCGATATTCCTGAGCCGAGAAGATGTCGTCAATTGTTCGACCATGACCTGCACTAGCGAAACGAGCTCGAGCTTCTAAATTTGTTAGTCTGAGCGTATACATCAAAGCACGATGAATTTGGCATTTTAAAATGACGATGAAATACACTGATAGGAGCACAAAGAAAAATGAGAGAGTATTATCCACTCCAGTAGGAAATGGAGATGAAGGGCGTGAGAATATGAAAAAAAAAAAACGAGATCTAGCTTTAGAAAGACTTTCGTCAAGTGAGTATGATAAAACGCTGATCCATCAAGCAAACAAAAAACAGAAATGTCGAAAGCAACTGTCACAGAAAGAACTCCAACTTGGTGTCATCATAGCAAGCTACTATAATGCTTTTTAAATGATAATTCATACACTTGGACACCCCCTCCCAATTTTCGGCCTACAGCAGCGGAAGCAAGAAATTTGAAAATGCTGTTAAGAATCACCAATTGAAATTTAAGAAAAAACTTTTGCAAAACCAATCCGAAAAAACAGAACCTTTGGAAAAACTAAAACTCAAAATCTCTCGCCTGCTCACCCCCTTTCGTCCCCCTCCACACCTCTTCATTGGATATTCTTTACACTCTCTAGCGATCTTCCGTAGCACAGTGGTATTACGCAAACATAGTAAAACTTGCTCACTAAAGGAACAGGTTCCGACTTGTCAGGAAAGTAAGGTTTCATGAGCGAAATGGGCCGGGCTGAAAAGTACTGAAGTGGATTGAACGAAGAAAGCCCAAAAATTCCATATTAAACCAAATGAAGTGGGCCTAAACTTTTGTAGGTGAGATGAGCGTTTCGTCCAAGGAAGTACTTTTCAAATTAATTGGCTGTTAGTAGTTTTCACTATGAGAGACTGATAGAAGAGGATCCGAAAAAAATTCAGATTTGCACGATTCCGAACTGCAAAGCGCTCTGATGATCTGCGGCCGAGAACTAACCATTACAATTACAATCGTCATAACCAATGCTTACACATCGGCATTAGCTTAGTTTTGCGAACGAGCTTTGAGGAGGCGACTCGTTCATGCTCAGAGCTTTTTTACCATATGAAGGCAATGAGAGAATACAGGAATCAGGAATGCATGATCATGTTATCGAAAGCATATGTGATCTTTAAGAACAAACTATTTCGATGTTTTGTTGCGACGGAAACGAAAGAAAAGACCTTCAAGTATTCCAACTGATTGCAAACCACTTAATTCGAGTGCGCAAACGAACGTAAAGCCCTAAACAGTTGGCCGGTAATTTAGCTTTAAGCACGACGAACCTTAAAGTAACGACCAAAAAGATGGACAATACCCAACTCAGTGAAAATTTAAAGAATGTGCTAACCAAAACAAGCCAAAATAAACATCATGTGTTAGATGCACAACTGCGAAACAGTTCGATGGACAAATTACAGAGAAAAACAATGCGGTATCAAGCAAGTTTGCCTTAACGTATGAAATAACTGATCTCCTCAACACGCAGTTGCCACTGACTTGAGCAGGAATGGTCAATTTGTTAAAGCGGGTTCGGGTTCGAAAGGTGAAGTCAACATCGAGGTGTAAACACAACTTGCAGATGTGATTAGTGTTATTAGTGTTGCTTTATAGTTGTTGTGTTGTGAATCAATGCACTTCCAGGTGAATAAATCACTAGATGAAAATATGCTTCTCATGATGAGCTGTCGTAAAGATAAAGAAAAAAATTTGATCCCCAAAAAAAGGCTGCAATGCGGCGCTGAATAAAGATTAACATCATCATGAGGAAATCACCGCAGTCGTTTTGCGACTACCGAAGTCGAGTGCTAGAGGCAACTCTTGGCGACCGGAAGTTATATGGGACTGTTGGTAGATCAATTCGAAGTCAGAACCCGCCATGTCGATCCTGGTAACCAACCTAAATAGCCGCAGCCTACAGAAAATTGCGGCATCCTTGATATCCTTGAGCTACCGCAGAACCCTATAAAATTCCTCTTCCTTTTTCGGGCACTGGCTACGCGTGATTCAGAGGATCGGCCGTATCCAACTGCCTTCCCTCCTATCGACTGAATGAGAGTCAGATGATGTTTTGGGGAAGAGGAAGGGGGGTGAAGGTTACCATTTGTTAAGAATTCACTGCAAAATTAAAAAGAAGAGGAAGGGGGGTGAAGGTTACCATTTGTTAAGAATTCACTGCAAAATTAAAAAGAAGAGGAAGGGGGGTGAAGGTTACCATTTGTTAAGAATTCACTGCAAAATTAAAAAGAAGAGGAAGGGGGGTGAAGGTTACCATTTGTTAAGAATTCACTGCAAAATTAAAAAGAAGAGGAAGGGGGGTGAAGGTTACCATTTGTTAAGAATTCACTGCAAAATTAAAAAGAAGAGGAAGGGGGGTGAAGGTTACCATTTGTTAAGAATTCACTGCAAAATTAAAAAGAAGAGGAAGGGGGGTGAAGGTTACCATTTGTTAAGAATTCACTGCAAAATTAAAAAGAAGAGGAAGGGGGGTGAAGGTTACCATTTGTTAAGAATTCACTGCAAAATTAAAAAGAAGAGGAAGGGGGGTGAAGGTTACCATTTGTTAAGAATTCACTGCAAAATTAAAAATAACTCTAACTTGGTCATGCAAAATATCCTATAAATATAAACATAACACTGCAAACAAGAAAGCGTAGAAGATGCATTCATGTATTGCCTACCTTTTTGCTTTAAATAAGAATCTGTTAAGGTTGGTGAGATCGCCATTTCGGGTGCCGAAATCGCTCCGTCAGAATCAACATCCACAGCTGAAATAAACGCTTAAGTAGATTATCGTTAATTCCTATATGAGCGTGCACAACAATTTTTTCGACATTAGTTAATCATGTATACTCTCAAATTTTGCGATAACACAGTGAACTCTCGCATTCGTTCCCCTCCCCCTTTCCCTGCGTACAATCTGCCACTTAAGTTCAGTTTCTTGTTGACGACAGAACACTGCACAAGTCTTTCCAATGAATTCAGTCTCCCCTCCCCTCAACTTTAGCCATACCATTCGACACGCCCCTTCGAAAAAAATTCTCCGTAAACTCAGCTTCCCTTCGAATTGCGTATCCCATCTCGAGATGCCACTCTGCATAAGGATCTCAAGTTCAATTCTCCCCTCCCCCCTCCCCTCGCTCTCTTCAAAGCTGAACTGTTATGACCCCTGCGATATGAATCGAGGATTTGCGCTGTTCGACCAAATGTGTTAGGAACAGTTCTCTAACTTTACTGGCAATTCCCTAATCCATCACACCACTTCGCAGATGACTTTTTGTCCAGTACAGGAGAACAGCACATAGACATTTTAAAGGGAGTGTAGGGGATGAGAGGAGGGGAGGGAGGTGAGAGAAGGAAGAGGGAATGGCATTATTAGAATATCATTTCCCTCGTTCAACTTCACCTCTTTATAATTCTCGTTCGCCCACAAACAAAAGTGGGGCATCCTCTAAAAGCCGGAAGATCCTCGATCAAGGAGAACCAATTTTCGTCGTCCTCTTCACTGCGACAGGTCTCCCTGGGAGCCATCGTCTCCAACCCTATTGGACAATCAATCCCTACGCATGCAAAGAGCAAGGCTCAGCGCACGAAATATTGTGGGTCATGAAATGAGGTGTATGAGGGGTGCAGCACAACAACTAACGCGCAACATACTGGAAAGACATTCTCAGGTGCAGCATGTGCACATTATTTATCATGATGTGCAACTGCGCGATAACGATTAATGCGAAGGGCGGAACGCAGCAAGCGATCGATACGCATGGCGCCAGGAAAGTCTGCCTTCTTCGACACTCCCTCACCCCTCCCATCCTCCCTCCCCCTCTCCAAACAAGTTACTGCAGTAACGTTTGTTAGTTTAAGATGGGCAGGGGGAGAGAATTCCAGACAATTCTCAGCATATAAGGGCTGTCAACAATACTAAGTTAAAACGAGAATCTGAATCATGGTCAGTGAGTAAAATTTTTGAAACTGATAAACGCAATCTTTATCATTTCAACCATCACATCGCACAGTGAAAGGTAAGGGGAAGCGAGGGGTGAGAAATTGAGGAGAGGAAGAAATGAGAGAATTTTGGACTTAATTACACACTCGATTTTGGACCCCATACATTTTTCAAATTGGTAATGACAATTGAAAACTTACAGTGGACCCCTCCAATAACATCGTTCCTCCACTTGACCGATCGTGGCGTAGTACCTGACACAGCGCGTCGCTTTGGCAATGAATTGCTCTTGTAGGATGCACCCACTGCACCACCCAATTGCCATGAGGGTGTAGGCATTCCTCTTAGAACTCCGGGAACTGCAGGTTTTGGTTCCACCAGTGGTGAGCACAGAGATCGATGCATTGTATACCCAACAACATCACTCATTGAGCGCTGACCAGGCATAGGACGTGGTGCACGAGTGGGTGGGAAAACCGGACCCATTCCGGGTACCGCTGCTGCACCAAAACCCGTAGGAGGATGCCCAAAGCCTGAAAACCCGGGACCGGGTAAACCGGCCGGAGCCGGACCTGCTGGTGTTGTTTGTGAGGTGCGTGAACGAGGCATCGAGTAGGCATAAGATGGAAAGGGCTGAAAAAAAAAACAAGTTCGCCTGAAACTTTATGGACGCCAATTTTTTTTCGGAAAATTGGCCAATTTTACACAATTCAATTTCGTAACTTTGAAAACAAATTGAAGAAAAATTGCTTAATATTTCTCCTTAGTCCATCAAACAACAAGTTAGGTCATTCAATTCAAGGACAACCACTCATTTTTCTATGCGAAAATTGGCGCACTTACAGTAATGCTCATTCTTGAAGGAATATTGAATCACCTCTAGCCAGTCAAAGGTAACCGAAGAAACAATGATGACACTGGCCAAGTACCGTAATCACTCACTTCTTCAACAATTTTAAAAAAAACTTTCACAAAGTTAACTAACGTTGCTAACGGTAACCATGCAAAGATGAATTTTAATACAACTCTTAACTCCATAAATGGACCACTTCAAATATGAAAACAGAGCACCTGTCCAGCAGGCGACGTGCTAAAGCTGTCGGCACGCCGTACCGCAGAAGGCAGTATCTTAGGAGGAGGTACGCGAGCAGTTCGAGATACGGTCTCTACGAGCGGTTCCCCTTGCTTATCCAGTAGCCGAGGCATATGACTCGCGAACTGCTGTCGAGGACTCAATGTGATGTGTGACTGACCGGGCGCCGAGCAAGACGGCTGTACACAACGCTTTGCCATTTCCTGAATTCAACTTTTTTTTTTGAGGAAATCGATAGCGACTTTTCATGGTTGTTCATTCCTTCATCGAAAAGGAAGTTATGCATAGAGGGCATAGTGACCTAGAAGGGACTGTGTTGATCGCCTATCACTACTACCCCGACTTCGTTTTCCCCGTTTCAGACTCTCGTTAAGACCTCAGTGCACGTCATTTTCGCCATAACTTTTTCCATATCAACCTCGTTATTCTAAACCAATGTCCCTTGAACGCGATGTCATCTCCAAAACAAGTCGCGACTTCCGAATGCAGTTCCCTCCCCTCTTTTTCCCCCTCTCCCCACCCTTAGAGGTCTTGGTGAGTGGTAAGGTAATCTATGCCTTCCATTTTTCAAAATACTGCCACATCGAAAACTTCGAAAGGGCAATGTAACGTCAGCTGGGGATAAGTTTTCCAGCCATGATATGCATGAAACACCGCAATGAAAATTTCGACCGACGAAGGGATTCAAGACCTACCATACTCAAGAAATGATATGCCCCCTTTCGGTAAAAACAGCACTTACGTTTTACCGATTAGCTCACCGAAACACGATAGACGCTCGCTTATAACATTCCTATGTGTAACACTGCTTAGCCTCCATTAAAAAAAGTGCCGATATTCGCAATGGCCATTTATATAAAGCTCAACAAATAAGTTCGTGTTCACAACCCGGCGCGTGCCAGCAAAAATTTCGATGGAAGAAAAACAGATAAGCAAAAGACCGAAAGATTTCATCCTCTTCACTCATATCTTGACTTTTTAACTGGAGCTGTTTTTCGTGATTAGGTCATGTTTTATGGCAACTGCAGCACGTCCAAAAAATATATTTTCTGTTTTAAGAATCAAAAGAATGAAAAACAATACGAGACAATTGTCTGCCTTACCACCTCGCGGAAAAACGGAGGTCGGAGAACAACTAAAAATCCTATGATTTTTAATTGTTCTCCGACCTCTGTGAGGCATACCAGACTATGCGCTCAATTAGAGCGGAAAAACGGAGGTCGGAGAACAACTAAAAATCCTATGATTTTTAATTGTTCTCCGACCTCTGTGAGGCATACCAGACTATGCGCTCAATTAGAGCGGAAAAACGGAGGTCGGAGAACAACTAAAAATCCTATGATTTTTAATTGTTCTCCGACCTCTGTGAGGCATACCAGACTATGCGCTCAATTAGAGCGGAAAAACGGAGGTCGGAGAACAACTAAAAATCCTATGATTTTTAATTGTTCTCCGACCTCTGTGAGGCATACCAGACTATGCGCTCAATTAGAGCGGAAAAACGGAGGTCGGAGAACAACTAAAAATCCTATGATTTTTAATTGTTCTCCGACCTCTGTGAGGCATACCAGACTATGCGCTCAATTAGAGCGGAAAAACGGAGGTCGGAGAACAACTAAAAATCCTATGATTTTTAATTGTTCTCCGACCTCTGTGAGGCATACCAGACTATGCGCTCAATTAGAGCGGAAAAACGGAGGTCGGAGAACAACTAAAAATCCTATGATTTTTAATTGTTCTCCGACCTCTGTGAGGCATACCAGACTATGCGCTCAATTAGAGCGGAAAAACGGAGGTCGGAGAACAACTAAAAATCCTATGATTTTTAATTGTTCTCCGACCTCTGTGAGGCATACCAGACTATGCGCTCAATTAGAGCGGAAAAACGGAGGTCGGAGAACAACTAAAAATCCTATGATTTTTAATTGTTCTCCGACCTCTGTGAGGCATACCAGACTATGCGCTCAATTAGAGCGGAAAAACGGAGGTCGGAGAACAACTAAAAATCCTATGATTTTTAATTGTTCTCCGACCTCTGTGAGGCATACCAGACTATGCGCTCAATTAGAGCGGAAAAACGGAGGTCGGAGAACAACTAAAAATCCTATGATTTTTAATTGTTCTCCGACCTCTGTGAGGCATACCAGACTATGCGCTCAATTAGAGCGGAAAAACGGAGGTCGGAGAACAACTAAAAATCCTATGATTTTTAATTGTTCTCCGACCTCTGTGAGGCATACCAGACATGAGCAGAAAGCTGAATAAGAGCAATTACCGAAATACTTTATAGTTCTGCTGAATACTTCAAGGGTATACGGCACAGAAAAGAAAACTGCACGATGGTTTGTCAAGCGGAATTGGGACAACATGGCGAGTAAAACCGGTGCCTTAAGAGGGGCTATTAGCTTAAGAA
>JPKZ01001430.1:68359-79271 GCA_000803305.1 Toxocara canis | reverse complement strand
GGGAAGGGGGAGGGTGGGCAAGATCGCAGAACGAAACGACAATCTATTCGAAAAAAAACGGTTATTTCGGGATGAGGGCTTATTTGGACGTTATGCGATGGAATGCTTAATATTTTACTAGATCAACAACTGGTAAATGGAGGAAGGAACACGAATAAGCGTTCAGAAAACCCTTTCAGCATGTTGGTTAAATTGACCACCGAACGTTTGCAAACGTTCGAGATGCGTCCGTCTTTTGAAAAGAAAAGAAACCCATTGATGCGAAAGATGCACATTTTCTGCTCCATAAGGTTGCAATAAAAAAGCCGAAAAAGCTTTTTTCAATTTCTATCTAGACGAGCATGTCTTATGAAAACGAGCATTTTCTACCGCAAAAGAAATCTTAGATGACTCCACAAACATCTGATACACGAGCGATGAAGGCGTGAATAGTTCGGTGGCTAAGGGACTGAACCAGTGAGCGCCCCAATGTTGCTCAATTTTTCCCCACTCGTATCATTTTTTAAAAATGTTATGCTGTTCGCACTTTTAACGTTTGCTTATCACGCATTTTGACAGAGGTACGCAGAGGGAATCGTCTTCACAAAAACAAATAGTGTGTGGGCTAAACCTTCCACCTTGCTTTTTATAGATCCCTCACCTTCCTCTGAAAACATTCTCTCCCTCGCTTCTACCAACCCCCTCCCCGACTTCGCTTCTGCAAATATCCGTGACGAAAATTTCAAAGCTGGCAAATACGGTTTATCTGGCAACTCTAGCGACACAGCATGGTTTGTTAGTTCACCCAATACTTTTTAGGGGTTCTTTCCTAGCAGTAGGTGCTAGAAAATTTCATTCTGCAATCGCGTGGTGATGGAGTGGTAAGAAAACGCATGGGAGGTTAAAAAACATTTCAGACGTGCAACAGTGTGCTCCTTTTCTCAAGAAAAGCTGCAAATTATTTCCTGGTATCAGTTCAAGCGTTAGCTGCATTATGTGTAAATTTACCACCCCCAATTTCTGGACATGTATTACCTCAGCTTTCAAGCTTCATCACTTTACCAGCACTTTTCTTTTCCTCGTTTTCCTAATTTATACTTCTTTTCAGATGCTTTTCCTATTCCTTCTTTTCACATGATTTTCTATCATTATTTCACGAAAGAGTTGCGGTCTCAACACGAGATTGGCTTTTGGGGAAGGGGGAGGGTGGGCAAGATCGCAGAACGAAACGACAATCTATTCGAAAAAAAACGGTTATTTCGGGATGAGGGCTTATTTGGACGTTATGCGATGGAATGCTTAATATTTTACTAGATCAACAACTGGTAAATGGAGGAAGGAACACGAATAAGCGTTCAGAAAACCCTTTCAGCATGTTGGTTAAATTGACCACCGAACGTTTGCAAACGTTCGAGATGCGTCCGTCTTTTGAAAAGAAAAGAAACCCATTGATGCGAAAGATGCACATTTTCTGCTCCATAAGGTTGCAATAAAAAAGCCGAAAAAGCTTTTTTCAATTTCTATCTAGACGAGCATGTCTTATGAAAACGAGCATTTTCTACCGCAAAAGAAATCTTAGATGACTCCACAAACATCTGATACACGAGCGATGAAGGCGTGAATAGTTCGGTGGCTAAGGGACTGAACCAGTGAGCGCCCCAATGTTGCTCAATTTTTCCCCACTCGTATCATTTTTTAAAAATGTTATGCTGTTCGCACTTTTAACGTTTGCTTATCACGCATTTTGACAGAGGTACGCAGAGGGAATCGTCTTCACAAAAACAAATAGTGTGTGGGCTAAACCTTCCACCTTGCTTTTTATAGATCCCTCACCTTCCTCTGAAAACATTCTCTCCCTCGCTTCTACCAACCCCCTCCCCGACTTCGCTTCTGCAAATATCCGTGACGAAAATTTCAAAGCTGGCAAATACGGTTTATCTGGCAACTCTAGCGACACAGCATGGTTTGTTAGTTCACCCAATACTTTTTAGGGGTTCTTTCCTAGCAGTAGGTGCTAGAAAATTTCATTCTGCAATCGCGTGGTGATGGAGTGGTAAGAAAACGCATGGGAGGTTAAAAAACATTTCAGACGTGCAACAGTGTGCTCCTTTTCTCAAGAAAAGCTGCAAATTATTTCCTGGTATCAGTTCAAGCGTTAGCTGCATTATGTGTAAATTTACCACCCCCAATTTCTGGACATGTATTACCTCAGCTTTCAAGCTTCATCACTTTACCAGCACTTTTCTTTTCCTCGTTTTCCTAATTTATACTTCTTTTCAGATGCTTTTCCTATTCCTTCTTTTCACATGATTTTCTATCATTATTTCACGAAAGAGTTGCGGTCTCAACACGAGATTGGCTTTTTTAAAGAATTCCGACTACCGCTATCAATTGCAAACGGCTGGGAGGAGGGAGGGGGAGGTAGGAAAGGGCTGAAATGAGGGAAAAGGGGAGAAGAATGGAAAAGGCAGGAGTAATTTCTTTGAAAAACTTAAGGTCACCAAGCGAAAAAATTACGAAAGAAAGTGACGCAGCCATCTTGGCATTCACTTCTCGGGCATTTTTCTTTGCAGTGGAACAAGCAGCGGTAGGGGAGAGGGGGTGGGGCAGGGGGAGGAGAGGGAAGGAGAAGGAGTGGGAATCGTCCCTTTTTCTACCGAGACGATGCCCTTCCTCCCTCATGCTAGAACGGAACACGAAAAACAAAATTTTATAGTAGTTCACTGCCGAATTTTGTTTAATAGCCGCAAAGAAAAAATATGCAAAATTTTTATTTGCACTGTTGAATAACTCCGCAATGTACTTGCAAATTTGAACTTTTCCTCCGAAAAAAAAACGAAATTCTTAAATTTCTTCACTGACTTGCCATCCACCCCGCTTCCTTTACTGACTTGTCACCCGCCCCACTCAGAGACCGCCCCCACTCTGCTCCGTTTTCCACCTTCTCGAATTTTGAAATTTCTCGACAACCAGTGAAGCTTAACGTTCAACTTCAGCTTTGAATATTTTACGTAAGCCCGATAGCAAGAATTTTCCTTCTTATCTAATTCCATCGATTGCTCAAAAGCTTGTGCTTTTTGTTCAAACGAATTATGAAGGTCTCTAAAACTTATGCGTTCTCTTCCCCAGAAACCAACTTCACTCCGAGCAATGCGAACAATTCTGCTCCCAACCGTGTGCAAAACAACCCAAAAGATTCCTGTGTTCGTTATACCAATTAGGCTCGAAGCTAGCTAAAATACTCAATGCAATCTAGTACTTTGAGTACTCAATGCAATCTAGTACTTTTAGTGCTCAATGCGATCTACTGCTTTTTAGTGCTCAATGCGATCTACTGCTTTTTAGTACTCAATGCAATCTAGTACTTTTTAGTACTCAATGCAATCTAGTACTTTTTAGTACTCAATCCTATCTAGTACTTTTAGTACTCAATGCAATCCAGTACTTTTTAGTACCCAATGCTATCTAGTACTTTTCAGTACTCAATCCTATCTAGTACTTTTAGTACTCAATGCAATCCAGTACTTTTTAGTACCCAATGCTATCTAGTACTTTTTAGTACTCAATGCTATCTAGTACTTTTGAGTACTCAATGCAATCTAGTACTTTTAGTGCTCAATGCAATCTACTGCTTTTTAGTACTCAACGCAATCTAGTCCTTTTTTAGTACTCAATGCAATCTAGTACTTTTAGTGCTCAGTGCGATCTACTGCTTTTTAGTACTCAATGCAGTCTAGTACTTTTTGGTGATCAATGCTATCTAGTACTCTTTAGTACTAGACTGTATCCAACAACATGAAAAGTAATAAAAATCGAATGAGTAAGTAAACTGTAGCTGCTGCACAAGAGCGGCGAAATGAAGCCCACTGCGTCTTTAGTACCAGATTGCATTGAATGCCAAATTGTTTTTCGTTCGTTCTTTATTTAAAGAATTCACCAAGGTTTAACGCTTATAATTCTTACCGCTCAGAAAAAGATGAACATTGATACTCTTTATTTTTTAATTTGGTATGCTCTGGAATGTTACCATAGTTGATCGCGCTTTCTCTTTGCTCATTCTGCTCATCTTGACGAAAAAATTACTTGAACTTGTACTCTGCAATACATCCATTTCATTTCACCCACCACGAACACTAAACCCACACCCCTCCCCCCTTCTCCCACTTCCCTCCCTATTCGAACACACCTTATTGAATGTTAGTCGGAAAAGCAGAAATACGAAACGTGTCGACCACATTTGACACGCCCCACCATGTGATAATGGAATGCTGCAACGAGCTTATGAAACATCACAACTGTCAGGCAAAGCAGACGCTCACCCAGCATGCTGCTGTCTAGTCTACAGTGCAGTTATTGAATGGTCCGAGCTTTGCACTTTCCATTCCTCAGCTGCATAACAGGGACCGAATTTAGTTATAGGAGTCCACAAATTGGCAGAACACTGCAGACATCAAACATCGACGACCCTTCATGTGCACACCTAATGATCGAGCATATAAAGTTGGAAAGTCCAAGCTCTTCCACAACGAAGGAAATCCGAGATGGCGGATACGCCGAAGAAAATGGCTGATTTTCACTCCGTGATGAGTAGAGGTTTTAGTATGAAGTGTTTTAGAGGCCTGTGCTATAAGTGAACAAGCCTCCTCCTCCAACTGCCCTGCACTGGCAATTTATACTCGAAAAGAATTTCAGAATCCAAGGAGCAGTACCAGCTGTAAGCATCCTCAGCCGGCGAAAAGATAGGGAAAAATCACCGAATAAGAATTACCGCAAAAAATTTTGGGGAATCCGCGGCAGCCGAACGGTGCTACAAGACTCTCTAAAACCCGCATGGAGGCTCCTGTTTGCCGAAACGAGCCCGCCACAAAAAGCGGCTGGTTGCCAGCATTCGCGTATTAGTCTTCCGCTACATAATTTTGCACCAACACTCGCATAGTAGCTTCAAGGCACCAAAAGCTGCTGTTAGCTCTCACTTGGTTGTCTTCGGTCACGGAAGGCACTAGTATTGCGCGATCGCCTACCGCTAGCAAAGAACCTAATGGTACAAGCTAAGATGAAAAACCCTTACTTAGCATAGCATCGTAGTATCCAAAAAAATGTTGTCGATCGGACGCAATGAACTAAAACAACCGGCAAATCTGAAGAGCATCAACAAGTTGGAACCCTCGCTTTCAAAAACTCTTGCTTATTTCGTTTTTCATTTATCGTCCTTTCTCTTGCGTTGTTCGCTCATACCATTTAAGCATTTTACATCTCGGTTCCTTCGCACCAGTTGTTAAAGTTTCTTGATTAATTCCGTTGGCTCCGCCACGAAATTTTCTGACTCGTTTCAACTACTATAATAAAAAAAGTTTCGTATGGCTTTGTTTGTCAAACTTTTCATGTCGCTTCCTCCGCCTTCATATATACTCTCTAGCTCATTTGCTCGCTTAAGTAGAAAATTTTTCGGTTCGCTTCGCTCGTAACACTTCAAAACTTTTCGGCTCGGCTCATTTGCAATATTTAAAAAATTTTTCGATCCTTTCTACTCGTTTTAATTCAATTTTTCCTCCCGTTTGATTCGATTCAAATCAGTTGAAAATTGAGTCTTCAGTAAGCGCACTTTAGCGTTTTTGATTAGATATATGTCCGGAAGGGAGTGTGTAAGGAGCGTTCGTTGCACAGCATTAATTGAGGTCAAATTCTGATAAATTTTCAAGAGAATTCGATATTTTAAAGTGAACGTGCAAAAAAAAAAACACTTTTTTCGATCGTGCTTTGAGTCTTCAGTAAGCGCACTTTAGCGTTTTTGATTAGATATATGTCCGGAAGGGAGTGTGTAAGGAGCGTTCGTTGCACAGCATTAATTGAGGTCAAATTCTGATAAATTTTCAAGAGAATTCGATATTTTAAAGTGAACGTGCAAAAAAAAAAAACACTTTTTTCGATCGTGCTGTCGACGAGAACTCATCGGAAAAATCGCTTAGTCGTACGGTACGATAGTGAAAAATGAGCACTACAAAATCGGAACAACATATCAACTAGCAAGTGACATAACGCAAAGTGACACTCTTTTGATATGAATAAGCCGACGAGCACTGACTTCAAGTTAGCACTAACTCCAGGTTGATGTGATGTTCCAGTCATTTTCTTTCTCTCATTTCCGTTGTGTTAATTTTCAATCGCCGGCTGACTTCTTAAGATAATGCAGGCATAACGCAGTTCCAAACTACGACTGTCACTACTCTATGTAAAAAAGAGGAACTCTGGCACAGCAGAACGCAGAAAAGATGTGACTTTTCATCTCGATACGCACCATAAAAGATAGTTAAGAAGTTTAAGGCAAGAAAATGATGAGACAAGGGAATGTTTTAAAATATCTGATCATCATTTTCAAGAAAGAATTAAACTAATAGCCAAAGTACACTAGCCCATATCCCTCCTGGTGTCACAAAATCCGATCAAAGATAACGCAGTGGAAAGCTGTCAACTAGAAGCGTCATCATCTATGTTCCCCCTTTTATTGTATATTCTGACCCACTAAAGGTTTTTCCTCTCGCTGCCTAAATTAAAGACATTCTCTTATTGCGCGATTTAGATCACATCGTATTTGATTAAATCTCGACCCAAAAAGTGCATCAGGCTACATAATCGAAGTTAACTGCAATAATGAGATTTAGAACAAAGGTGTACTATTACGATATACCTCTATTAAAGGTTTTTCTAGCCAGATGACTTAACTCTCCGGAAATAGCATAGTCAAATGCGGACAAAAGATAAAAAAGTGAAGATTGAGAAAAAAACGCTCAACCTGCCAGATCTCACAAACATCATCGTCCTCGGCACGCTTTCTTATCCGTGTTGGAACCTCTCTTCGCTCGTCATTCAAACCCAGCGATACTCACTGCTAGATGGGTCGCACAACTACTGTCAAATTCAGCCCCCTCAATATCGCCTCCCACTTAAATTCAGTCTCCTCCGCTCTGCATCTGCTGACCAATGTGAGGCGTTCCCCTCCACATCTGCACCCAACTTTAGAGTGTTTGTTTCGAGAAAATCATAAATTCGGTCCACCCTCCAAATTTGTTTCTTTCTCTGAAGATTCTCCCCATGGAAGCCTTCTTCAAATTCAGCCTCCTTCATAATATTAAGTGTTCGCTTGTAGCTGCCAGAAGGCCAAACGTTTGAATTCAACGGTTTGTGGCATTTCGCTTATGAAAGCAGCAAATGGCTAACCTCGTGAACACAACAACACAGCCATTGGCCCCAGCTTGAGGCGCCCGCACGTCTGCGTCCATCTGTGTAATAGTCATCGACAGGAATATTGTAATAGGAGGAGACGAGCGGCACATGGGACATCTAGCCCTCGTCGAACGCTGCTCGCCTCACCTCCAACTGGAAGAGAACGCATTTGAGCATTTCATTACATTTCAGCGGTTGTGTGCTTTGGAATAAAACACTATTTTGAACGGTGGCCTATTGTTAAGTGACATTGTGAAGACGCAGCTAAGAAAGTCCTAAAACATACTTCCCAGGTTCACATGTCAAAATGGTTTTTAAACGAGAGATCAGTAAAACTACCGAAGGAGTCAAGCTCTATCAATGAACGCTTCCTTTGTGTTTCGAATGAAAGCCATTTTCAAAGCGATCCCTAGGATATCAGCAATAGCAATCTGCTCATAGACTCAGCAAAAACCAACTGTCAGCAACAACCTTAAGAACGGCTACTATGAAAAGCAGTAACAAAACGTAAATAACAAAAACTATAAATAATAAAAAATAACAATTAAAACTATATAAGATTCCGTAAGAAATGTACCGCTTGATTTAACGCACAATTATAGCTATAATTTGACATTACGAGCCAATTCGACATAACATTCGTCGCATACAAAGTTGGATGGGCAGATTAATCGCTGATTTCTTATATATGAGGTGTGCATTACACGGGAAGTAACCGCTTTCTAAAGTCTTATGACGACTAGATCTTACACTGATCAACGTTATGCAAGTGACAAGCAGAGTGGCACGTAGGGAAGCCAAAAAAAAGATTAATAGTAAAGCAGTGGAAATGGAGGTGAGTCGATCTCATAAACCATTAATAACAATTCATGTTTTAACTCATCTTGTTAATCACTCCTATAAATCTACTGATCATCCGTTTCTATGCAAGCCGGTCATCAAAACATGTGATCCGACCAACTGAATCATGCAAAGTGTTTAGCGCTCTAATGCGCCTACTAATTACCGCTCGGTCTCGGCAAGCCGATTTGACGACCCATAGAAGGTGTTGTTGACTCTACTCATGAAGTTTCGTAAATCCACCATAAGTGGCTAACGAACAAAAAGACCCGAGAGGGTGCTCAAGATAAACAGACAAACATGCGCACAGACAGACGCCGCCATAAGACGCTTTGCGAACTGCCAATATGTCAAACCCTATAAAAAGCTCATACACGAAGTCGTATTTGTCAATATCCACGAAAGCTTCACAAGCTTTTCAAAAAACTGGAAATTCTATACTACAAAAATTTCTTTTCATCATTTATGATAAATCGGAATAAAAATAGCCCTACTGACAATGTGATTTAACGAGCCTGTTTAATAGGAACAATAAGCTCCGAACGATCATTCAGAATAGTTTTAAGCCCCGGACTGCCATTAAGGAACGTTATAAGCTCGGGATGGTCATTCAGAATAGTTAATTCTGCGATGAACTAAATATCGGGTTCATTTAAAACGAAACGACATATCAATTTCCAGGCAAAAAACCTAAACGTCGCGGAATTCGGAGAACGAATGAACTTAATGATGCCAGAGTATAGAATTTTTACTAAAATTCGCACTAAAAATCGCCAAAAAAAAGTCGGCAAGCATACATTTCAAACTGTCTTCAACGCCAGCTGTTATTTGCGAATTTCTGCATTATTCGAGCACAACATTTGATACCAATAATTGTATACATCTATGAACCGTATCCATTTCCTTTTGTCTGGAAGCCTTCGCAGTGTTATAAAACTCTGCTCGCCAATTTTTGTCGCGGCAACTTTTCGTTCCCTCATCCCCTCCACCCACTCCCCTCCCCTCCTTCCACCCCTTCCTCTCCGCTGTCCGAATTCGAAGGAGATTCCGCGTAAATGCGCTCATGGCTAGTGGCGGAGCGCATAAGGTGTCGAAATAGATAGAGCTCGAAAAAAACCACAAGCGATAAGGTAAAAAAAAGGTGATGAAATTGCGCCTTGTACAGCAACTATTGGTGACAAGGAATAGGTGCTCCTTGCGCGTATTCACTTCACCATTTCTCTATCATGTGCAGTCTTATGATTGCCTATACTTCAGTATGGAAGAAACTGGACGACATTCGTAATAAACTTAAGAACTGCGCGTAAGCTGCAACAACGTTAAGGATCCTACGCAAGTTGCAAACCAGTGATCAGGCGCAAGCCGCATAAGGTCCAAGGGTTCCGCATAAACTGCAGAAAAATAGAAGCGGAAACGTATATAAATCACAAAAAAAATCCCAAGCAGACGTCGGCTCAGGAGATTTGGTTTAGACTCGGCTAATTGCATATTCGCTCAATTATACGACAGAGGAATACGAAGGGAAACAAGGAGGAAGGGAGAGGCAGGGAACGGGGTCATTGGGAAAAGAGGACGCAGAACGATTGTCGATATATCACATATGCGTACATGTGTACCTATTTAAAGGTAAAAGAAGCAGACAAGGAAATACTCTAAATGGAAGAGCGTACTATGGTTTGCAAAGCAAACCGATTCATATAAAAAGGAATTCGGAACCCCGCAAAGAAAGTATCGAGAAAGGAGAGTGTTGTTGCAAAGCATTCCCATACCAACTTCATCAGAAGTTCCGCGCTTTCACATTACAGAGTCAGTTAAACGCAAAAATTATGTTCTGTGACTATTGCTACGTTCGAAACCGAACTCAAGAAGTCCTGAAATTCCCGAACATATTCCAGAAAAAGGAGCACACAATAGGACCCTGTGGACTAAAGCACTTCCCTAGCTATTTATAACCCAGTCCCTTAACTAATTCATCAAAATAAAAACTTGTGAACTTTGAGAAATTTGTGTGAATGGATCGTGACTCATGGCAAGTAATTCACTGCGAGAAAAAGCTGAAAAAATATCAAGCTGACCTTCCGTCCTAACAGATATTCTCATTAGGCAGAGCTCATCGAAAAAAGTCATACTAAGCCTTCGTCATCAACAATAAACAAATCAGCTCATTTACTCTCCAACGTTCAGCCTTGCATGCAGTTAGTAAATACTACTATAGAAACCACGATGCAGTCGTCAAAGGGGGCTGAAGATAAGGAGAAAAAGTTGCAATCTACAATTATCTGAATTCTCGACGACATTCTGACGGTTAATTTTTCGGTTTGACCTGCACATGAACAGCGCTGTCTGAAAGATACCCGACAAACCATGGAACATCCATTACATGACCCTCTCCATAAGCTGCGAATCAATGCAGTGCACTAACATCGCATCTTCGCAATAACCTAATGGGGTCAATCTTTATGCCGAAGAAGTAATGAACAAGTGGCTTGTGTGCAGCGGCCGCTATAAAAAGTAGGGAAATCGAAAGTTGACAGTCATCCTCCAAGCGTTAAACTGTTTTCAGAGATGATCACTTCAGCTAGTCGACGTAACAACAGCGCGCGTACTTTCGTACGCCATTTAGTAATTAGGCTCAACAGCCTCAGCCACATGTCCATCAGGATGTGATGTTTTGAGACATGGGATCGGAAGCTGTACACAAAATTTCATTAATTTCAACTTGAAAACGTTAAATTATCGACGGCTTGAATTCTTGGATACTTTCGTAAAAGTTTTCGCACTTGGTCGAACTTGAACCATAAAGTCTTAAAAATATTTAACTGTCTTTGTTTCTAATAGAATGACGGATATTTAGACCATGATGCAGACATGT
>JPKZ01001430.1:10988-22834 GCA_000803305.1 Toxocara canis | reverse complement strand
TAGTGCAAAGATTTCGGAATTCAGAAACGCGCAAAATCTTCGTTCAGTAAATGCCACTTTTCGGACGACTTTCAAGAATTCATAGAATGATGAGAAAATGCGCTTTTAGACTTGCGCAAAAATCACCGGGAATGACGCGTAACACAGAGCAAGGGACAGTGGTGGGAAAGGTGGGAAGGGGTGGACACAAGAGTGGGGCAACTACCTATCGAATACTTCCAAATCGTGCTCCTAGAACATACCTCGCCTTTAGCCCACGTAGGAACAACAAGACGTGATCCGTTATCCTGCAACTCGAGTGTGCTTCCGTGCACCATTAGCATACGATAGGACCAGTTTCTGAAGTCTATGAACACTTTCAGAACAGTTGTGTCAGTTACTGGCGTATACACGGGCTCACGTCCACGACGATTCACAATCGGTGTGGGGTAGTCTGCAAACTTTTGCGCTTACGAGGACGATTATTTCGACTTACGATGCCTGGCTAGAACCAACAACAGTGTACTCTTAACTGGATGAACACTTGCTCCGTGAACGGAGCGGGAAAGCGGTAGGTTTAGTGGCAATCCATACTGTACTAGAGTTTGACGCGCCAATGAGAATGGAAAAGATGACCTTGAACCTTGAATGACCAAAGAATTTTCAGTGCATACAATACATATTTCCTCATGTGATCACCATCCAGAGTAAAGTACATGCCATGAAAGATATCAGATTATGTACCCCTTCTCAAACGAGCCTGGGTGCTCACTGGTCTTCAGTTGCCCTTTAGCTTTGAACCAGTGCTCCTCCAATCATGCAAAATCAAGCATCAGGTCTGGTTATACAACGAAACACCACAGAACTACTATTTGAACTTCCGAATCAGCTGTTTTACCCTTGCTCCAGCGTGAAGGCGCATATACCCACAGACAGCATTCCCGATGCAACACCTTCAAAAAGGGGATACAGACTGGCGTGACGTATATATACATATGTGTACATGTATATATACATTTACATAAATCATGTTACCTCGACAAAGAAGCATCCAGTTTAAAAAATGATGCTCCTTAGACTGGAAGAGGAAGGGTAATCCCCGGTGGGGACTACACTGACGGAGAAATTTTTAGAGCCCTGGTGAGTGGTGCTTTTAGCGTTTAGGTCCGTCATACTCAATTGTGCTTTCGAGACGATGCTATGTTGAACGATATGCTAATTTCCGCCATAATCACGGAACAGATATATTCGAAAATGCTTTATGAGGGAAGAGCTTAACGAGGTGACAAGGGATTTACAGCGCTTATTATAGTATGGCGAAATATGATATAGTTCTATGGAAAGTGGACGAAAACAAGCATCATCAGATAACAAAACACTGTATCATAAAAGATTGATAACACCCTGTACCTCCTTATCATTCGACAGCGTTAAGCTTAGTGCTTTACGATATCGTAATGCGAGCGTGCCTCAAAAGAGAAAAGATGGGAATTTCTGATTATTATAAATTGCGTCAATGTACAAGGAGAAAAGATCAACTCACAGGACGCCTGCAGTCCGATCCTATAAAGTAAACGATTCGGAATCGCCATAGCCCAAAGTTTCTCGCACTGCTGAACGAAACATGCAACCAGGAATGGCCATGAAGGCAAAACAAGATTGTCGAAACACTGAAATCTATTCAACTTATTAGTGCAGAAATACCACGTTATTCTCTAAAATAGCCTCTTGCTCAACAAAGACCCCACCTCCAGGTACACCTCCTCCCTTCCCCTCATACGGGGCATAACTAAAAAAAAACAGCCTCTTCGTTATCAAAATGTTTTGGAATACTACTGACCACCCGCGCAAAACTCGCACTCCGCGAAAGCTGAAAGTAGCCTTTTCCTCGCTATATCGCCCATTTCTAGATGGTCGTAAATTTCGCAGGACCATGGGCGACATAATCGAGACAACGATACCCAGTGATCATTCCCGCAACCTATAAGCTGACAAAGTTCGCGCTATACATCCCATAAATCTTACAAAGAAAAAATGTGTTTACAACCAAGAAAAGATGAAAGCATGAAGATTCGATTTCACTCTTTTGAATTTGCAAGGTTGCTGGACTTCAAGATGGGAAACAGAAATAAAGAATGCGGTCAATGGTGTAAAATATTGAGACATGGTGTATATAGGTTGAAGGAACGAGCGGGTGAGGAGGGAGGGATATACAAACGAAATGCCTGAACTTCCTACTCATTATAAAACAAATCGTGCATGGAAAATCAAGCGTCTAATTTACTAAAACATTATAAACACTGGAACTGAGGTTTAATCCCATTTAAGATTTTATCCAAACGTAACCTCCGCTTAGTCGACCCGAACTTGCGCATCACTCGCTTTCTTCCTTCAACCACAAAAATTCTGCGGACGTCATCGTCACTAGGCGTAAACAATACTATCCATTTTTTAACAATTCCCGGTCAAGGTATCCTCATTTCATAGATGATATAGATGAGCTACGACCCCTTCCCTCAGTTCCGGATATGCTTCCAGCATCAACTTCTAGCGGCATGAGTTTACAGCACCTCTGCTCTTTCTCTTCTCTTTCTTCAACTTTTTCTTAATTTCTTTTCGTCCCTCTCTATTTCATTTTTCTTCTTGTAGTTATGATCTCATCTCAAGATATGGCGGCAACCTGCCATCGTCACTCCCCAGTTGGAAGGACGGCGTTAACCCTACTTACTTCAACGTTTTCACGGTAAAAATGCACAGAAAAAAAGAAAAACGTAAACCTGAAGAGATGGCCTAAATAGGAGAATGTCCCTGCCAGCAAAATCATCTTGTTCATTTTTGCGAAGAGTAGAATGCAAGGGTGGCACTCGAAGATGAACCGCTCGGATACCCATTTTCTCGTCGAACGATTCGTTTTGTGGCTTAAGAGAACATTCGTAAATCTCGTGAATCTGAAAATTTCACTTTCACTCTTGTATACGACACACGCCAAACGTGATAACCCTGCCTGGTCGTTAATTAAAGTTATCAGGGCATACCAACACTTCGCGCTTCGATGTTTCGCGTTCGACTGAAGAATGTTTGTTTTTAGTTTGCTTCGAGTGACTCTGTCAAAAATATGCATTAAACCACAAAGAAAAAATTTGAATTGATCGCGTTAATAAAATGCGTTAAAAAAACCAACCAATCAATGAGTGCATACAAATAAAACGATCTAAAGTCATTTTAAAAAAGCACTCTTTCGTCATCTAACCCATAATCCTTATGCTTTAAGCTGCAATTCGTTTACGCCTTAAGTACACCTTCCACATCAGCATAACGAAAAATTGACTTAGTCCCCTCTTCATGAAACACTACGGAATTCTAAGAAGAAAAACGATTCAAGATACGTGAAAAAAAGCAACCTCTCTCTTTCTCTCTCTAAAAGCTATCAAATTCGTCGTTCTGATGGCTTCATCGCAGATAATACCCTGCATGTTACCGCAAATGGTGCCATACACGACAAAGTTGACAGTCACATTATTACACATTCCTTCCACCATGATCATGGCAACAAGTCCATCAACAAATAAAATGAAAAAATAAAACCAACCCACCCTATGTATGATGTTAACTGGCAAAGACGGTTGCTCGTCTTCATCCAAATCGTATACGATCATAATTTCATCCAAACCGACTGCGAACATTCCAGATGAACTTACACACATTACTCGACCCAGGCCACAGCAGTCCACTAAAACGTATCCCATAAGGCTTGGGAAGAAATACTACAAATGATAACACAGTGACAGCTACGCTGCAGGATACTTTGCCTTTACCTTTATCATGTTTGCTGCCATGACATCTACCCACTTTACGCTATCTAGAGTTAGTACCAGCCGTTTTTATGAAGCTCTCGTATCTATCCCTACGGCCACCGTCCAACCCATTCTTAGACTTAACGCGCATCTTGGGAATATGTCTTTTGACAACGGTCAGGAAACATTCCAAATTCCAGACCTATTTCACTCAACGTATACCCGCAACATCTCTTATGAGAACCATAACAGTGTCAATCGTCAACTTTTAAACAGCTATATAGGGAAGCTTCCATAAGCTGTGTAGCTGTTTAAAAACCATAGTTACGACCGATGGCATGACCCGATTACATCGAAGACGGTCTATGCTTATTTTGACAAATGACGGGGTGAACGACTGAACTGTTTGTTTGCACAATATTGGAAACCTTGTGCCTAAATTTTATAAAATTCGACTAAGAGGCTATTTTTCGACTTCTCATTTCACGATTTATTTCTTCAGCGAGCATGATTTCCCACAGTTAATGAATAAACTCATCACAGTTATAATATATGGAAGCTGTCTGATGATAAGGGAATAACGACTTGACTAGCTATGGCCAATTTCAGCTGAGTGTCCGTCTTTATTCCGCCTATGACGTATTTGCGTCCCATCGATACAGCTGAATGAAAGAGTTCAGATCGTCGCCAAGTTTTGGCAGCTAAGGGTTTCCAAGGTAAGAATATCGGCAAAAACGATTATTAAAAAGTCAGGAATTTCTAACTCTACAATTCCATCCTTTCCCTCTCCCCTTCACCAGAAATAACTCCAAATCCACAAAAATCATCAATAACAAATTGACGGTCAACCATTGTAAATGAGAATGAAGCCACCCTTCTCGGCTATTACAGTTCAAACAGAAGCAACGATTCTAAAAAACAACAACAACAACAACAAAAAGCAAGAAAGTCATCCACTTGCATTTGCATATTTTGATGTTGCAGCATAGGTTACGTGAGACGGCTATCACAACTATTTCCTCATCAGCCAGCCGCCGCTGCACTTCTTCTAGGTTTTCCAATTTCTCCACAGCGCCGTTTGCCCTACGCGTGTACAGCGGATCGTCTGCTTCCTTTGGCAAAAGGCAAACGTTCTCCTCTTCCATGCGGAGTTCTTTCACTCGTCGTACCACACTAGCTCTTTTCTAAACATGGACTTTTTCAATTCATAAAAATAACACTGAAGCCTCTTCATGGAATTTTTCCATTTTACCAACGCCATCGTCACAACAAATCATGTTCCGTCTTCGGCAATTGTTAAAAACAGTGCAATTACGAGTAACAAGGTCCTGACGCATATAAGCAACCATCTCGCACAGTACATCTCCTGTAAGCTTGAATAAAAAATCCCTCAAATTTCCATCTGACTTTGTAAACACGAATGCCCTTCAGAAATCGGTATGCTCTTATGAAATGGATATAAAATTGGAAATTTCTTAGTCAATAATTTCGAAGAAATTTTCACAGCACCCCTTGCTTTTTAAAATGTCCACGTTTTTGACACTGCTTCCAATACCCTATCCCCTCCCCTCCCTCTCCTCCTCAAATGTTAAACCTCTAAACAACGGCACCTATATTCGGGGTACTGGAAGTCGCGTAATTCCACGACCGAAATAATGGTACACTCAAAGAACTCTGAAACACTCCTTTTTCAACTTCAATGCTCCAAAAACTTTGACTAATCGGAAGATGAAATATTCTTAGCGTTATAATGGTTCATCCGTTTGGAAATCAGAAAAAGCTATAGGGAATTTAGATTTGCAGCAAGATTTAAAAATGAGAAATCTCCTCGAAACAGCATAAAAGAGAGAACTTAAACAGCTGATGACTCCACAGCCTCGGTTTTACTACGCTTCACAACACCTCATTTCGGCGCTCGGTATCGGACACAATCGTAAGCGAATTTAAAAGAAATGTAGAAAGAGAGAGCATTCAGGAGTAAAAAAAAGAAAAAACCTCATTTGTTATAAAAGAACTTTGAAATTAAAGAGAAGGGAATTCGCTGACGAAACAAAAACTGCCGCAATCAAAAAACTCACCTTCTTCGGCTTAGGAATCAGATTACTTGGCTCGGGAGCAATTGCGGCGTCAGTTACACCCTTGTCAGCAGTTCCATCGCCTGGGTTCACCCCATCACGAAATGTCACAGATCGCTTGGCCACATCCCCTGTGCCCGACGGCCGTTCTCCGCCCTCTGCTGCTTCATTACTCGCCTCCGAACTCTTCACTTTCAGGACCGACTTCGTCATCCGAGGTATATCTGCAGACAGTGCTGAAGAAGACGCCCCCGGCTCATTTGTACTTGCATCCGTAGAACTGTAAAAGGACAAAATTAGTAGTCACAGAAACTGTCTTTTAGGACTAAAGAATTTTGGAGGGTTCCATGCAAAATTCGCAGAAAAACAGCGAAAAGATTTAGATCATCGTCAAAGAAGTGCTGAAAGGTGCAGCGAGAATTGCGCTGAAAGCGTGAACCTCTAGATTCATTCAACTCTAAAAGAACAAAAAGAAACAATAATAAATCAAAAATTACTCCTCCTGCAAGCCTATCCCTTTTTCGTAGTCGTCAATCCTTTGCAGTGTTTGAAGGCACGGTTCGCATACTTTGAATTTCTTCGATGAATCATTCATGTAAGGAAGCACCGCCTGAAACAGTTGGCTCAAAATACGCACAGACAATTTCTCACCCATCCCTCCGCATCCCTCTCAAAGGCATGGACAAAGGAGCGCAGGGTGCAAATCACGCCAACCGAAAGAAAATTTCAAAACAAAAACCCCACTGGTGCGGGTTCCTTCTCGAAACGGTGAAGGCGACTGCCCATTTATGGATAGCGCAAGACCCATCGCTTTATGTACCTTGCTCTGAAACCTCATACCCTGTGCACCTTGCGTGGTATTCCCGCCTCTATGTAGCTTATGCGGAATCTTCGGTGTACAGCTTGCAAAAGATCCTTAATATTTATGCGACTTCTGCGAGATCCTTGGGCTTGAAACAGCTTGCATGGGATCCTTCGATTTTATAGCGATATCGACCAATCCAATCCTTGTCGAAGTAAACTCACTAAGCGCCATTTGATAAAGAAGACAAGAAACCAGTATGTGCATACAGCTTTCGTTCCCTCTCGTCAATGGGTACTCTTCATGACATTTTCTGCTCCTCTATTCTTTCAGATGATGCCTTACTGCAAATGATTTTTTTTTTCAGTTTTCACTCCCCGGAGCTTTTTAGCGTGATCTCGACCCAGAAGTGGCTCATGACACCGATACATCCTTCCCGCTGCGCAAAAACAACGAAAGCGGCTAAATTAAAAACATTGTCATATTCCAAGCCATGATCATTGCGCCAAAATATCTGCCAACTTGTTTTATACAGGATACACAATAGAATCAGATTCTGGTCACGGTTTACGAAGGTTTTTTCGCAAAATTGAGGCATGCGGCACAAACGAACATTTATCTTCTTAGCGACCACTAACCCCACTTCATGCGCTGTGCTCATGCAAATATTTTTCATGCGTTTTGCTAATCTTCTGTAGCGCTTGACAACAGGGATAGGCCGCTCTCTGATATGGTTCATGGGAGTTTCACACGCGCCATGAACACTGCTCGAAAACCATAAGATGTGATAAAATCAGAAGCGTCCTTTCCAACATACCCGAAAACAATAGGCTCATTCATGTTTTGGCTATGGTTTACAGCACGTTGTTGCCAAACTGAAATTTAGAGCACAGATGATGAATACTACACATGTAGCGTTTTGCTAATCTTCTGTAGCGCTTGACAACAGGGATAGGCCGCTCTCTGATATGGTTCATGGGAGTTTCACACGCGCCATGAACACTGCTCGAAAACCATAAGATGTGATAAAATCAGAAGCGTCCTTTCCAACATACCCGAAAACAATAGGCTCATTCATGTTTTGGCTATGGTTTACAGCACGTTGTTGCCAAACTGAAATTTAGAGCACAGATGATGAATACTACACATGTAGCACGACCCCACAAACCGACCGTTCTATGCATTTGCCGTCCCTTCTATATGCCTCTCTGAATTTTTCCCGCTATCGCCTCTACGAGGATATACGTTTTACTACAAGCCCACTTATTTCGAAAACGAATATGTGTTTGTTACGCGAAGCGGCGTTCAGTTAAAACCTTAATTCTTTAAATGCCATGACGTGGAAGAGCTAAGAAAAGGATGACATTATAAAGCAGTTTCGCGACTACTTCGTTAACTCCATTCTAGCCCGCGAATGCCCATCGATTACCGATGTTCTCAGCTCTACCAAAAACCGCTTCCATATGACTGCCTTCCTGCAAGAACCCAACCAACCGATCCATTTATGACGAGAACACTCACTAAACTCCTGGTTACAATGATAGAGGTACCTCTCCACACAAGACCACCCTCTCCCTCTCCTTCTCCCCTTTTCCCTACACTTCGATCGCTTAGCGAAAATTGAAAGCAACCTTATAAGCGGTGCACTGTCCGCATAGCACTCGGCCACAAGATCTACAGTGGTGACGCCGAAGAATGAGTGTGAACTTCGCACAGCACAACATACACGATGCCGTTTCGGAGTCTGCTATCCACACAGGCTTCACCTGAAGCAAAAGCGTTCAATACTGCAAACAGTAGCTTCTCACTGCTAAAATAACGAATGCATAAGAGTGCCATGCGTAACCCCTTCTTTCTCCCGCCTCCACCTTCCGAGGCTTCAAGATGGACGCTGTGAGCGGAAAGGCCTTGGAAAAATAATGCGGAGAGGAGAACGAACATACAACGAGGCAACAACTTCAGGCAAATAAGAAAGTTTCCAAAGTGGAGAGTGCATTTCACCTTCGTCGGTTGTGGCTGTTCAATGTTGCACTTTTTCAGCGAAAGTTTTTTCTCGGGTATAATAAAAACCGAGAAAATACTAAACAAAAAAATTTATTATCGCTTCCAAAGAAAAAGTACCAACAAAAATGCGGTACCCTGAAAAGTCATAAATGATGATAACAGCGAGGAACTTTGCACTAGAAAGCAACTACGTATCGCGCAAAAGAAGGGGAAGGAAGGAGGGGAACGAAGGTGCGGAATACACGTGCATTAAAACGGCATATAAGGGTGCACCACAAATGTTGTACATGATTCAATAACTGACTGCTCGGATGTCTCGGAAAGCTTCTTAACTTGAGGTCAGTTAAGGCTGAAAGTGCTGCCGAAAGCGAACGTTCCAGATCAACGACTGTTTATATTCTGCTTCGCAGAGCATAGCAAACGTAAGCGCAGTAAGAGATATAAATAAATCTAAGCACCGATCCTAAATGGTAGTCACGAAAAAGATTCGCAATTTGTTTTTGCAAAGATTTGCAAAGACAAAGGCTAGTAATTTGCAAAGATTGACACACTCACGGATCAGATTCGCCTTAATTTGTCAAAAAAAAAGTGGGAAAAGAGAGAGTAAGAGAGAAGAGGAACACAGATACCATTAGTCAAATTCCAATACCCTCAAAATTTGAGCCCAGCAGTTTTTGTGATTTTTTTTTTGCGCCATCCGCTATAAAATTACCTGCAAAACAAGAAAGACCCCTTACCTCTTTTAAAATTATAAGCAGGTGGGCGGCCTCCTTTAAATTTTAGATAAGCGACATGCCTTTCTATAGTTTTTCACCAGGCCTGCCTCGTTGAAATTTTAGATAGTTAAAACCCCTTGATCTTTGTTCATCAAATAATGCACTGAATATGACTACACTACCTATCAGTAACGCTTGGTTAGATTTCAGAGTGACGCACTATAATGATATACGGACACGCACCAACGAGACGTGTTTTGCGTAACGAATCGAAAGCATACCAGCGCTCAAAGCAGACCACAGCAGTGCATGAATGTGGTAAGCTTTCAATGAATTATTCCACACAATACAAAAATACACGAAAATTTTACGGAAGCGGTTTGATCGCTGTTTGAAATTAACGAATAAACGAACATCATGCCCACAGACAGGCACTCGCCAAACTGAACTCTGCAAAATTCGTTGGCCTCAGAATGGTCACTCTGCGTTAAATTTCAGCGAAGATTTTAAGCTACAACCAGCGTTGAAACGAAACCACTTCAACCTATGAGCCGACACTTCGCTTCACCACTCGAAATGAAAATATTCTCCTATTTCTGAATCGTAAAGAAGGCAGGAAAATGTGATTGAATATTTAAGGTGTTGATGATTAAAAAAAGGCTCACCTTACCGAGCTGCAGCTCACTTTCAGTGAGTCGTGTCAGGTCAGTTTCTGACGAAATATCATGTGTGCTCGCAACTACCGAAACTCCTCGCGTCTCTTCCACATTCTCTCCGATATCTGCTTCACCTTCTATTGTATCTTCTGTCCATTCCTTCATCCCAGCTTCCTCATGTGCCTCTTCACCCTGCTCTTCCTTTTGTGCGTCATCTCGTTTCGTCACTTCCGTTTTCGCCGTCGAATGTGCTCCCTCTTCGTTTGTCTCCTCCAATGCACCACCTTCCATCGTCAAATCCGTCAGCCTATGTTCATCTCCTGAACTAATTCTAAAATTAAACAAGTTTACTCACGAACAATCCGGCGTAGCAAAAGCCAAAGCAGAATAAATTAAAACTCTTCAAAACCAACAACAAACACAGAATGATGGCTGTATGCCATAAATAAAATGGTTCGTAATTTAAAACGTTTGTCGTGTTACTTCAAACAGTTGTAAAAAGGATATCAAAACTTTCGAAAGCTTGTAAATGAGTGCGCGAGCATTTCTTCAGGAAAAAAGCCAGTCCATTCTGCAAAAAAACCCTTCACTTAAGCAAAAATTCGAAAAAAAAACTTTTTAAAAATCCTGTCGCCCGGGGGAAGAACAACGACTATTCTTAAATTTAGCATTTTTCATGACTGATTAAAACTGATCCTGATATGGCCACTTAAAGTCAAATCTACAACATGGCCATTTGAGGCCAAGTCCGCGATATGCCCACTTAAAGCCAAGTCCATGGTATGGCCACTTAAGGCCAAATCCACGATACGGCCATTTAATGCCATGTCCACGATTTGGCCACTTAAGGCCAATCCCACGATATGGCCATTTAAGGCCAAGTCCACAACTATAATAGTGCACTTATATTAAAACATTCGTAAGGCGTTCTAACACAACGATATAAGATTGTTACCAGCAACAACAACTCCAATTTGTTCGCCGCCAACAGCGTGTCTTTCGTCCGTCCCTTCCGCTCCATCAGCGGCTTCCTTACTTTGACCAGACTGAGCTATAGCCTCGTTATCTGTCAACAGCACCGCAGCAGCCGATACATCTTCAATAACCTTTTCGACAGTGCTCTGTGTCATTTCTTCATGAAGGCTAATTTCTTCCTTCTAAGACAGACTTCTTCTTCCATTTGAAAAGTCTTTCACATCATCAGTCACGTCCAGCAAGGCAAAACTGACAAAATTTGAGCCATGCAATGAAACGCACACTAAGCATTGATAAATAAAACCTTTATAAACGGCTAGAACAAAAAGTTCTGAACACCTTATCAGCGCCGATTACTAAACGCTCATGTTGCTTAACCTACTAAGTCGATCTGCACCACTTATAAGCATAACGATCTTTTCAATTCCACGACCTTAGTTGCGGTTTCCATTTCCAATTCTTCCGATGCGTTTTGCCAAACTCGCTACTCATTAAGCACATTACACAGACGTCGCAAATGTTCGGATGCGTTTGCGCGTTCATTTGCCCGGCCGGCAGCTCCAACTCAGGAACCACATTAAATTCAAAACTGGATAGAAGAGACAGTCATAGAGGTGTGAATTATACGCACGAAATTCAGTAACTTTCGAAGCCATTCAGCTGACACTCATAAAGAACAAAGAAAATGTCGCAAAAAATACTCTGTCCAAATGCAAATTTGAAAAAGGCGCAATTAACATCTATCACGTGACTCGTGCTAAGCTTTCCCCCTCTCCTCACGCCTCCTTTCGAAAACAGAACTTCTCACATAACCGTGAATTCAGTTTTCTCCTTAAGCTCCCTCC
>JPKZ01001429.1:421774-437164 GCA_000803305.1 Toxocara canis | reverse complement strand
AAACACATACGACGAGCAGCTGAAAACAGCAACAGCCAATTCAATCCGATCATTGGATGTGGTAAATAAGTACAATAAAAAGGACAATCGATTTACCTTCTCCATCAAAACAACTAAAATCCCAAAATGAAATTTCTATGGTCCGATGCTTTTCTACGGTTTTCTACAATATGCTTTTATAAAAACGGTTGTAGTATATAAATATCACATTTGTGAAGAAGTAAAACCAAGTTTACTCGAGCAAATCATCGATTCGGCAGAGCAGATTTACAGATTTAATTTTATTATCGTTCCATATGCAGTCTTCAATACGAGTAAAGCTATATGGCGTGTGATTCAGCGTAAATAATGAACCAAAACATCGAATGCATTATACTTTAATTTCTGTGGTGAAAAGTGAGTTCGAGTTTTGCAGTGATCTCTATAAATGTAGGCCTTTACTTCTCCCACCATAAGTCCAGATATTCGCCAATTTCTTTGAAATAACACTACAGTTGGCAACAATGGGAAATATCGAAATAAAATTTGTAAGAATGTTTGATCGATTCGACGATATCTGCACAGTCGGTGTAAATGGTCTACTGCACCAGAGAAAGGTTAACGAGACGGGAAACAGCACTGTTATTCACGATAAACCCCAACCGATTGCATCATCTTTGACAGTGACGTTTGCATCCATCGGGACGAATACTGAACATATAAATCATGAAAAAAAATTCATCCCACATCCGAATATTTTCCCGACAACAAGAAGGAAGTAAAAGTAACAGTCATCATTCCCGTTTGATCATTTACGTAGAAACGCTTAGCTCTTGAGAACTCAACGTAAGCAACACGCAGTTCTAGAAGAAAACGACAAGACTGAGGAATCAATAGTGAGGAAACAGATTAATTCGAGGACGACAGTAATTTTTGAGAGAATAGTAGTGGGGTGTTTTATGTGGCGAACAAAAACTTTTAATGTTCTCAATGGTTAACGACGCTAAGCAGAAAGCAACGAAAAATGTTTGCTATTGTGTTGCAAGAAAATGAAGAAAACAACAAGCCAAAGAGAGCTATAGAAAACGTTTCCAGCCGGTAGTCAGTCAGCTGTCTGTCGATAAATAAAATGTAGTCAAGCACTGACACAAACAACAAACTAAAACTTCGAGTTATTCATTCTCATTTCCGTGAAATCATTACCATTCCAAGCAGATCGTAATTCTCTTAGGAAAAAAGCCAGTTTACAAAGGTTAGCTCAACTCCTTCCAAGTTTAGAAAATTCAAAAAACAAGCTTAGTGGTTTTATTCTTAAAAGTTCGCGGCGCCTTGTCCACTGGCAAAGCATTTAACGGCCATGTTTCGAATGGTTGGCTTCAAATTTGCCGTTTAACATTTCCGTTTCAAGAATGCACTGAATTGTTAGTCTCATGCTCGCATCAGTGATGTCTCCGCTATCGTCGATCGCTGTCTTTGAAACAACGCAGTATATTATATTTGGTAATTACACAACCCCGGTGAGCACTTAAGTCCTAATAGTATGCAATATATTTGATTGTGTCTGCGAAAATGATCAAAATTAGATTATATCACAATCTGGTTTAGTATAGAACCACTTTTGTACGGAACAGATTAGTATGGAATAAGGTTTAATACGATTTTGCGGTAGTTTGCGCCATGGGTAGAAATTTTAGAAACGGCATAACGACCTACAATTAAATTTATTGTTGTGAAAACGAAATAATCAAATAATGTAAGTAAAAATATCGGTCAACACTCACATGCCAGTGCCCAGATTTCGGATCATTTTAGAAAACTTCATATGAATGTTGATTAACTTAGACAGTAATGAATTTCAGTGGAAGTCTAACGAATTCATTCCGCAGACTCTCTCATGGTCCCAAAAGGAAATTATCAGAAGATTACCACTAATCTAAACATCACAAACCCGACTGGAGTCTGTATCTTTGCGCTGTCCAATTCCATGTTACACCCCCCTCAAGCTACTGTGCGCTTCCTACTCTCAGCACCTCTAGGTCTTCCTGATGAGTTGTGCGAACAAGTGGTGGTCAATGGAACGAAACAATGAAAGGAACTGCAAACTTTGCTTCGGCAATAAATCATCTGGTAAGATAAGTGCACGCAAAATGACGCATTTCGGGGGTACCTATATTCATAAAACTTCTAAAAAAGAAAAAAGTTTCTTAAATACATACATCCATATTTCGTTTACAACCGAGCCTCACCACATCACAGTGATCGATACGGCTGCGTGGCCCCCCACTTCCCTTTGCCACCTTTTCACAAATCAACGTGCGGAAGTTTATTCATACAGTGAGCGTATAAATAAAAACGAATGTTGGTATACATACGATATTACAATAAATCGCACCACAACGCTATAGGCATGCAGTCAAATACGTTGCATTTTTAAAAAATTCACTCACGAAATGATTTTTGCCAATTTTGGGGAGGGGGTGGCGGAAAGTGGCTGTGAAGAAGAGGAATGGTAAGGATGGAAGAGAGCGGAAGAGAACGGTGAGGAGACAGCAGGAACGAGCACTGTTTCTGAAGCGCTTAATAGAATGAGAAAATACTCAGTAAATATTGTAAGAATTTTTTCCATCTGTTTGCATTTTCACAAAAACTTTCCAACGAGAAAAATAGCTTCGCTTTTTTTATGGCGGCCCTCCGAGTTGAAAAGGCTAAACCGACAATGAAATGCGCTGCGGGATTAAATTTCATTTCAAATGAAGGACAACGGAATGTCAGCTTCACTCCCTCCAATAAAGAATTTCCTACTTATCCCGACATCTTGAATACGGTTTATATTATAAGAAATTCGATCAATTCTTGTTCACCTACGAAATTCCAAATGTCGATTGTCACCTATTCATGTGTGTTCGAATTAATGAAAAACTGCCCCTGAACCAGGTTTCTTTCGAAAGTTAAGGTAGAAACTGACTGCGCATAGCTTGGTTGCAAGAAGTATATACATATTTCTTGTTGGTTGAATGTATAATGAGTGAAGAATAGTGCAATCCAACTCAATATTTAATTACCAAGTCCAAAAATATAGCAGTTACCAACTCCACTCAGTTTTATTGGCAATCGCCTACTCGAGTTGCAATTACCTACCCGCTTTATCTGTAATTACCCACTAAACTTACAATTACCTACGCTACATAAAGAAGCTGGCCAGACGATAAACGCATGGAAATCGTTGCGAAACTGATAAAATTGCACAGCGAACTATGATGCGCTATCTGACGTGGTGCACCCTGCACGCACACAGCCTTTGACACGTGTCCCCTTCGTTTACGGGTTCATCGGCGGTCGCGCCCGTCATCACACGTCAGCTGTTCGCGTACGTGGGTGGGCGAGCAATTTTTTTGCGCTCGGACCATAGACATGGTCAAATGGCATCAGAACGGATCAATAGTTCGTATGGACGGCGATCTGATGAATCAAATAAACTGTTCTTCAGAAACAAAAACTAAACGGTTTCTCCGAGAGCTATGTAAGGCATTTTCTTTATGTGGAAATTGGGAAGTCTTCCAAAAGTTTTCCGTGAAAATTCCATCTAAACTCAGATGTCAAAAGGGTTTTAATTCGGGAGGGTTTCATTTTGAAAAGACTTTCGACCAGAGCAGTTCAATAAATGTGCTGATCGGTCTGAATTGTACTCATAGTGTTACAGCGATTTATCACAACGATTAGTCGACCAACATTTTTGGTCGATAGCCCGTAGCCCGATCACCAAACATCATCAATGTTGTTAAGTGAATTTAGTTTCGAAGCCTCTAATGCATGTTTTTTTCCATACTGTTTTAATATTACTGCAATAAATATGCCCTTCCTGATACTGGGCAGTGTTATACCACCGACCGTCGCGAAGAAGAGGGAAAGGCCAGCGTTTCGACAAAATCCTTGTTTGTGGCCATCAATTTCGGGAGTGGAAAAGTAACGACTTAAACAGGGTTATTAAGGGGAAAAGTGTAAGCGGAAATCCTCCATCGAAAGATTCAAAGATCTATGGCAACGCACCAAAAGTTGCTCACCTACCAGAGATACTTAATTCTAAGGTTGATAATATGAACACAACTCATGATCTTTCAAGCAATCTTGACATAGCTCATGGCCTTTCAAACAATCATGACAGAGCTCATGACCCTTCATAATGTTTGTTAACCGAGCTAAATTCTTAAGATGATTCGTCACCTGTCTGATTGCCTGCAAGAAACTAATGTAGAGAGTGAAGAGTGTCGAAAAACTAGCTTTCATCGGCGAATTTCTAGTCATCTCTCTTGTGCCCAGTGAGCCCTCCACTGGACGACTTGAAACCAGAAAGCCGTCCTTCAGGATGCATCCTCCTTTGGTATGAACACAACTCATGATCTTTCAAGCAATCTTGACATAGCTCATGGCCTTTCAAACAATCATGACAGAGCTCATGACCCTTCATAATGTTTGTTAACCGAGCTAAATTCTTAAGATGATTCGTCACCTGTCTGATTGCCTGCAAGAAACTAATGTAGAGAGTGAAGAGTGTCGAAAAACTAGCTTTCATCGGCGAATTTCTAGTCATCTCTCTTGTGCCCAGTGAGCCCTCCACTGGACGACTTGAAACCGGAAAGCCGTCCTTCAGGATGCATCCTCCTTTGGGGGGGGGGGGGGGGCCGTGGCCTAATTCCAGAAACCATAAAACCTCGGATGAAATCTCTATAGGATAGGGATGATATACGGCTACTTTCCAGGACAGGAGGGGGAGAAGAACTTACTGCACCTTCTGAAAAAAAGTTCCCATGTACTTTTCCAAAAATGAAATCGAAAAATGCTTGTCTGATTCCATTGCATGTAATTAACGCTGAGTAGCATAGGCTGTTAAGAATGGCGGTTTTAATGAAGAAGAAGCAGAGGGATTTCATTCGTCGATAAGTAAGAGAAAAACTAGTCGAAGTAGAAGCTTCACTGAGGCAGCCGGACGGACTTGTGGCTTATCTGATTTAACGGGCTTATGGGAGGCGTAAATTTGAAAGAAAAGAAAAATAAGAAGATTGAGAGGTCCGATTAAGATGAGCAGTATGTCAGATTCGTTCTCGAGAGGACTCAAAAATTTGGATTCACACCAAATATCACTGATCATGAGAAGGTAATTGTGAGTAAAATACTCTTCCAGAATTTGTGTTTCTTTTGTGCATTTTTCTTTGTAAAAAATTCATCAAGCTGCTATAGGTGTATGACTCTGCCCCTATCTGGTCGACATCTGGTCAATGAATGAACGAAATATAGCTATGAAATCTGCTAAATAACTATCTAAATACTGTCTACATAAACTATCTAAAATTCCCCTTGCTCCCCGATTAGTTCCAATATGCGCAAAGCTGCCCTTTGGTGGAGGCTAAATGAAACCTTCGCTATGCACGTTCTCAAGTAAACTGACGCAAAGAAAAAAAAGTGGATAATAAGTCTTCTGCAATATAACCTTGATAAGACAACTTAGAGGCATTTGAAATGAAAACGAAATTTGTATAAATATGGTAAAACAGTCATCGTAACCGTCTTGCGACCCAGCATCAAAACAAAGCATAATCCCAAACACTGTAGCTTAACGTATGGTGATGATATTTTGGACCGGGCTAGCTTCGCGGCTCAGCATGCATGGGAATATCTGCATATAATCACTGAATTACTGTCGTTAGCGGATTAAGTGCCGTATAGAAGACGCCATACATAGTGTAGACGAATAACCGTTGTGTACTTTGCTGCTTTCTGACGGGTAACTATCAGAAAAATAAAATTCTTTTTTTCTGAGATGATTACCTCTCAACCGAACCGAGAATCATCTTCGTTCGCTTATGTTTACGAATATGCTAAGCTGTCATCAATCATCAAAAGGGGTGGGAACTAAGAAATATTTTGTTTGACGTACCGAATACCATATCTGCTGTACAAGCAATCGCTAGCACCAAGTGCTCCCCTAAGTTACGATGGTTCGAGTTAGGATATTTCAAACCTACTGATAAAACAAAATTGCAAAAATATTTTAAATACTGCGCAGAATGCAAAACGCAACACCGTATGTGATACGGTAAGTTGCGAACATTACATCTCTCGCTTTGTGAGATGCCAGTATACAGTACTACTCCATACTGGTCAACATTCAATGAGACTCGTCAGTATGCTAGGCCATTTTCCGACTTAGATATTTTCAAGTTACGATGGGGTCATCGTAACCTATCTCCATCGTAACACGAGGACTGCCTGTATTTTGTAATGTATTACAAAAAAAATCATTATATAAAACGGAGGAATATATCCCCAGAATGTGACTTATCTTGACTACTGCATTATGACCACCACAGACACCACGGTGTCATACTGTGTTGTTCCATTATTATCACAGTAGCACACCGGACCCGGTGCAACTGTATGCCGTACCAAATAGTCAGTAGCATAGTTACATACAGTGCTTTACAACTGATGCTATAGCAAGCGTTACATTGCAATGCACCTTCAGCAATACAGTGAAATCGGTTACAACCGTATATAAGGCATAATTCTTTTTCAATGGAACTATATTCAAACATCATATTGTATAATGGTGAATTTGAATTTTGTTGAAATGCTCTCTGCAGCACCCGATGAACCAAACGAAATAGTTGTTGGTGAATGGGCGACGCGATAAATGAAGAGACACAGGTTTTTAAATGAAATAAAAAAGTTGCTTTGAGGAGGATTTCAGAGAGAATTTCGGATTCACCGATGCATGAATGACGAGAAAAAAAACGGTGATGATAATCGGCAATGATGCCCATTTTCAGTGGTTCGATCGACGATCACTAGAATAAACCTGAATTGAAACATTTATTTCCTCTAGGCATGTGTCGTTGAATTTCGACTTTTTTTTAAAATATTTCCACATTTCTAGCAATGGTTCAACGATTAACGATCAAGCTATTCCCCATATTGTCCTAATTTTATCCCGAAAATTTGATTCATCAATAAAAAAGAAGCATAGCAAAAATACGGTAGAATTTACTATACTGCCTACAAAATAGTAATTTGCTTGTTAATCAATGAACTTAAAGAAAAAGAAGACCATCTGCGATGCAACGCATGTATAGTCACCTCCGATCATACGACCTGGCACTTCGATGTTCGCCAACTTTTAATAAAAAGCATACAAATTATAATCGGTTGACATTCATATGTTTCAAGCTTTCCGCGATGATTACATGCGTGAAGGTAAACAAAAACGATAGAAAATGGTATAGAATATTTTAGAAAATATTGGTTTTCCCAAAATAACTGAGGTCGTACTTCACGGCTTTGAGGAATGTGAACTAAGGCAAATGAATAGAGGAGAAGAAAGGGAAAAAAACTTGGGAAGAAAAGAAAACAAAAACAACAACGATAAAAACCAGTACAGCTTCTTGGGTTCTATAACTGGAGAAGCCATCATAAAACATTACTATCTTTTGATTTTCAAAACGCAAACAATCGGAAATCCTAAAGCAACGAGCATTCATAATTAAGCTATAAGAGCGAATAAAAGACACTTCTACGTTCTAACGAGAAAGGCACTCAGTGCATTTCGTGATTAAAACATAAAAGAGTGAGAAATAAAATATAATTCTTTTGATACAACGACCAACTTAAGATTACTGAGAGTTTTTTTTTTCGGTTTTGTCGCTCTGCTTTCGCTCTCATAATTAGAGAAAACCAATAATGAATACAAATTTAACCGAGCGAACAAAGCAAATTACTGTGAAGAGTGAAATATCGTCAGCAATAAATTCTAAGAAAGATGTAATTAATAGAGTGACATATGGGATGGCGCTAAAACGATAAATTAGCCACAAAAAGAAAGTTCTCCTCTCCATTCATATTTCTACCTTATCCAATCAATGATCACTAGCGCACTAGAAGCTGTCGCGGGTAATTTTTTAAAAACAGTTTTGCTCATTAGGCTCAACGATTTTATAAATTGCTCATAAATTAGGAAATCTGCATAAATAACATTGCCCACGTTTAAAGAAAACGCAGTACCGCGAAAATTGGCCGCCAGAAAATTGTTTCTCTAAATGCCTTACGACATGGATGGTCACAGAAACCCCCCCCCCCGTCTCCCCATGATGCCATATTTTACGGTTTTACGGACTTTCATTTTTCCATGTTCAATAAATCCCCTCAATGATAGTAGACTAAACTGAAATTTCTAAGCGTCATGTATGACGCTGATTAGCTTAGGTTATGCCTATCAGATTTCTTGACTCATTTTCAATGGTTATCGTGCGCACATTTATAACCTCGCCATAATGCTCTTCATAAATGCAAGCTTCCAAAACTCACACTCATAAGATGACACAGTAGGACTCCAAACGTAAAAAATAAAATATTGGGCGCCCGCCAAAGTTGTGCTTCCCAGCTCGAACTGATTCCGAGATAAGGCACAATGGGTATATTTCTCAGCTTTTCGATTCTCTAGCAATCCATCGCACCCAAAATGTTGTGCATTGTCCATCTGTGATATATACTTCGAAAAACGACTATAAAGAGCAAAGATACTCGTTGAATTGCTATACACCATAAGTGCTAAAATGCATTGTGAGCGCAACTTTGTTCGTGTCGTTTTAGCATTCGATGGGCGCTTCAAACAGAGTAAAGTCCGCATCGTTCGTTTGCATGGGAAAATTTTGGAAAAAAACAAAAGTGAACCTAGAAACGTATTAGAAGGGGATGAAAACAACCTATAATATAGCATAATAAAGTGAAAAACTTCTGTACTCGCTCTCTTATATATTGTGTGTACCAAAACCGAGTTAAAAAATTCAGCTGTGTTCGGTCACTACGGCAATCCTCCCATCCATATGATATGAAAGCATAACATAAATTCATTGCACGCTTTCCACGAGCGCTTTTTTTTCTTAAAAAAAACTCCATCGTTATTCAATATATCGATGAAACCTGAAGTAATCGATTTGTTGAGAAATTCAGTATTATCAAATTCTCATTGGACTGCAAAACGAAAACAGACAAGTGTCACAAAATGAGAGCCAAAATTGACGTCTGATTTAATACGAAGAGAAAGCTTTTTGATTCGAAGTGAAGTTGAATACTTATCATTGTCCAGATAAGCAACGAGAAAACCAAACAGTCGATTCCAATAATATTTTCATTCATATAAACATTTCATACCATACATTTCGTTTGCTCTCACTGCTCGATGATACTACTTTACGAAAGAAATGAATACTAGCCTTTCATCACTGTTGGCGTGAAAAAAAAGTTTTTTTAAAATTATCTTCTTTTATGACTACCCGCACATAACTATCAAGAAAATAATATAGTTCAGAACATAAACTTTTTTCCTAAAACACTGCTTCAAGTTTTTTTTTCTAAAGCATTGCTTGAAATTTATTTTTACTAAAGCACTGTTCCCTTTAATAATAATTTTCTTCACAGAAAACTGGAAGCAATTCTCAAAACTTGGCTAAATGATGCTGTTGCGCTGATATCATTTTGGTTACACCAGGTTAATTAATTATTAAATGAAGTTATCGCTATGCGTTCTCAGCGCAAAAACGTTTCTAAAAAAGTATCGCACATATTATTTCCACTGTTTACCAATAATATATTACGAATTATGAAAAAAATTTAAAAAAAAAAGCATTTATAAAATAAACTATATTAGATTTGAATGCAAAATATGGTGCAAAACACAGCCCTAAAAGTAATTGTTGGCGAAGTGTAATTCCAAAATTTCAAACTATGCATTATTTTACAATCCGTTGCACTATGGGTACAAATCACAACGATACGCTCCGTGAAGCATACCTGAATAAGTAAACAACTATAAGCAGTAAAAAAAAGCATAATCGATCGGAAAAAAGAAGCATTTTATCTTCTTACAAAAAATTTAGTGTTGTCTTTATCGTTAAAAAATCTTGTCGTCATAATCGCGATTCTCTTCATCGTAGATTCGTATAATAGACGTTTGCCATTCATATTAGTTATAACCAGTGATAATTCAACATCACAATGGTACTAAAAAGTTTTGAAACATTTCCTGGTTCAAGTGTATCAAAATTGGAATGTGCTTATAGAACATCAAATAATTAATGAATTCTATTAAATGATTAATTAAACCATTCCTATTACACATAGAATTGCCATCCGTTTAATGTCGACAACGAACTAAAAAGAATTTCTCCACACAACAATTCAATCGATTTTTTTGAACGCAATTCTATACGATTTGCATCATTTGAGATTTTTCAGCTATGCAACTAACCAACACACTGATAGCAATGAAGGTGTATTCCCGTCATAAGTCAATCATCTATTGCACATTGGTTATAAACACTTTCGAACAATCAAGTATATTTATAAGGAGATTACCGACTGCCATATCACAGCATACGGCATCGATTGTGTCTCTTACCTCATAGCAAATGTCCTGCGCTTTCTTCTAAGAGGTCTCCATATCCCTAAAATTGAAAATATATACATTCATGTGTGCATTTGTACATACATGGTTCATAGTTTACACCACAAACGTAAGCTAAACGATAGATTAATAAAGTTAAAAATGGAATAGGAAAAAATCTGAAAGTGCAACAAAGATTAGCAACGGCAGTGTAATAACTGTGATGTGCACGGCACACATAGTTGAGGATGGAAGTCAGCTGATGAACGAACGAAGAGACATAGTGTTGTAGAATGCAACACGAGAGATGACGTTTCAGTTGTAGCAAACAACTCATACAACAAATAGCGCCTAGTGAAAAATCGGTGCACATCGACATTCTGTGTAGCGGCAGTCGACTTGTGAGCCACTCACTCGAGTACCTTTTCAGCGTTGAACCTCTTGTACTTTCTTTTCGTTTCCTAGAATCTTAAACGTTCCTTAGCGATACACAACACAATCAAATAGACAATATTTGTGACAAGTGCTATTTGCTTAAATACAGCTACTTACAACGTTTTGCAATACACTATACAAGAATCTCTCCGCTATTTCTATGTGACTATGTTGCTTCATTGGAGCAACAATGCTCAACACTATTCCTTATCAAATTGGTTCTTCTTCATGCGCTACAAATCGTCCACCACTGCTGCAATCAATAACATCATAAAACACATAAGAAAGTTGCAATATACAGCTTTAAAAAAAGATGACAAACACGTTGTATTGCTCATCGACAACTGTTCCATTACGTAGGCATATATTGAAATTCATAAAAAATCATACGATCAGTTTATTATCTCCTACATATTTATTTGCAAATCGTCTGTTGTACAATATTTGCAATAGTGGTGAATAAAAGTTTAAAGTGAGGTCAGCGGAGATTCTGTCCATGAAAAGTGCAAAATAAAACCGCGTTGAAGAGTACGGATTATGAACAGATACTTCTAGAATGACTTATTTCAGATCACTGCGTATATAACCTTTCAAAAATCTTTGTGAAGGTCATCAAATAAGAGGTGAATTATCCACGAAGAAAAAAAAAACGACAATGAAAAGAGACACAAGCAAGAAATGATACGAAAAGACGAGGATTATTTATGGAACCGTTATGCAGCTATGAAACCTAATCACGTGGAAATGCACGTTTAAAAAAAGGCAACATTCGGGAATGGGCAAAAAGTTGACAGGCGAACGCAAAGGTCAAAAACTGCAATCACTTTCCATCAAATCATAACGATTGAAAGCGATAAATGCCATAAGACATTGTTCTAGTATTGTTCTGTTTCTTATCTATTCATACAGTAGAAAAAATAGTCGGCCATGGAGCACTACGATGAGATTAAGAAGAAAAAAGATGGTTGAGAACTAAAGCACTGAGACTGAAAAAGAACTACTAGCAATAATAAGATGTGCTACTGAAATGAAAGATGTGAAAAGCGTAAGTGAGAATACATGAGTGGAAACATCCAGAACAAATATTTACGACATAAAATTTGGGAAATTTTGTTGAACATAATTAATAAAGAAATGACTCGTGTATTCATTTATTACCCGTTTTCTGAAGTCGCTCTTCATCTACATTACTTTTTCCTTAAATCCTCCCACTCCGTGGCCCTCTTTCTCTGATCGTTACCTTGTCGATTTGGAAAAATGGGAAACCACCATGGAAGAACTGGAAAACGTTATTGATGAGCAGAAGGCGATAGTGCGCGCATCAAATTTGGCACAGAAGTGAGCCAGCCAACCGTTGAGGAGACGATGGAGAGAAACTCGTTTCGGGCAGAAGGCAGCGCGCTCTACAACGCCAAGCAAACGCCGCCGCAACACAACAAACCCCTCTCAGTACGCCTCAAACTGCGCCGCTCATGTCATCATTACATTTGATTTTTTTGAGCGCAGTACTCCTCAACCCATATTTTGGCCAGTAACCCGGCACAATATGCTACCTGCTTTGGCCATCAAGAAATACGGTTGTAGTGTTCTGCATTGTAACTTACCTTTCTCGGATCTCACTCGGTACTGTGGTTTGGGCAAGTACATTGAAGTGTAATAAAGGCCTAGTACAAGTTGTAGATGCAGTAACAGCGTTGCAATATCTCATCTCAAATGAACTCATGAACCCAACACAAAGCTATGGAACAGTTTTCCAAAATGCTCGAGAACATCGTTTATAATTTTCGTCCGACAGAGATCTACAGAAGTCGAGAAAAATCAGAGGTCAGTCCAACTCTTGTTTATCGATTGATTAATTGATGATTGCAGCCTCAATCTAGCTCAGCGGCACTCGAGCTTTCACCAATTTTACCCGTTTTTCAAGGCTTGAAATGGTTGGAACTACCGTAATATCAAATTCTGCCTTCTCCTTATAATAACATCGGAGGTTTAGAAGTAAGATTTTACTTCTTTTTGCTTGAAATCATTCTATCTTACTCTTTAGTGTAAATTAAACCCTATTCAATTATTTGCGAGCAATTTCACTCTTAAATTTCACAATTTCAATCTTTTTAGAAATCGAACCATAATAATATACTCAGAAACGTTATTCTGGCGATGAGCGATAATTTTCTGTGGTTTTATGAACAATTCGTCTTAATATTTAGAGGTTTTTTGACATGAAAAGAAGATTTTGCAGCATAAAAAATAAAGTTGTCAAATGCAATTCTCAACAACTCATATCCAATCATATCACCGATCTTTTTATGACTTTCTTTCGGTTATCGTCTTATAGTCCTTAATATTTGCGATGATCTCAAATTCCACTAGCATCGATCGCATTTGCAAAAATAATTATGATGTTACTGACGCAATAAGAGATTCTTTTAATTTGCAAAAGTTAAAAAAACTTAATGATAAAATTGGAATGAACTCAACGACACGATATAAGCGACCATTTGAGAGCAATTTTCTAAGACAACCACTATCGTATATCGACTTTTAGCGCTTCAGTTGGTTAGCTACACTTTCGCATAGCACATCCTCGCTCTTCTCAGCTAAACCAAAAAAAATGCTATCGTAAGATGAGGCAAAAAGTGAAAACAGCTGGAGGTTTTTTTATCACGCAAATTGTAAAAAAAAACTGTGCAGTGAAAATTGCAAACTGAACTAGCATAATCAAAATTAGTGACTTAGCTGAAACGACTTATCCTTACTGATTTTTTTTGTAACGATAGCGATCGTCCCTCTAGGCGGTTTTTTGCAAAATTTCCAAAAACTGCAACTCATATGCGCAAAGACGCATAAAAAAGCCTCTCAGCTCGGAAACGTCATATTTGTTGAGAAATGCAGAAGCCATTGTTGGGGTCTCGAAACACTGGAATGATGTTTTTGAAAAGAAAACTGTCAAACAATGTAGCTAAAACGAGTAGACCTGATACGATAGCCGCCGCTCCTTTTCGGTTAGTACGCATCACTTCTGAGAAACGCTGATGTAATCGCCGAAATGTATCAGAGGAAAAAGGGTTCGAGGAAACGATAATTTACTTAGAAAGAAGAAAATGTTGGCCTGAAAAGCGCCACGTTCACTCCTCCCGTCCTCTTTGCTGCCCCTTATCTCGCCCGGTCGGGTTTGGTCAACACCGTTATCGTCAAGCTTTCTAAAGCACAAGCTGGAATTTGCAAACTTTATGAATGGCATTCTTGGAAACAGAAAAATTTAGTCCTAAACGAGCACAATGATAAGGAAAAAACGACTTTCTCAATCTTCATTTGACGACCCTAGCGGCTGAAGCTGAGTGATGATAGAAGCTTTAGCGTGGGTACCATAACGCTGAAATTTGAAGTTGAAATCAGCAATCCTATGGCCTTCACTCGCCCCCGCATGACCACAGCAAACTGACGGCTACTCCATTTTTTATGTCGCTCTCTGCTATCTGTCCGATCGTTCTTCGGTGATTTTTACATTTACACATTACTCTTCTTTTTACAATTCATTTGTCGTCAAGAAAGGTTGTTTAACTGCTTTGAACGCGTCTTGGCAAATGTGCATTAGCAAAGCCGATTACGTTAATCTTGAGCTCCTACTCCATATGCATGCGGGTCTGACCGGTATTTCGACTCGAGAGCCATTGAAAAAAAACAGTAGCGGAACTTCGCCGAAAAAACTTGTTAATTCACCACCTACTACAACAACTTCCAATCTGGTCCATGTGTCACAGGAAGAATTGCAGACGATGAAGTGCACCAAACTTGCGCATGCATTTCGCAGCCGCATTTGTCACATTCGAGTCGACGATTCGTCCGAGATATCATGTCAGTTAAAATACGAATGCGCTATTCAACGTATTTTTTTCTCAGCTGTCAGCAAATCAAGAAACTCGCTGATCTAACTTGAGTGGTTTCCCTCAATTACGGACCGATGCAGCCATTTGGTACGCATTCCGAGTCGTTTGCAAACAATAGATCAATGCTACCGCAAAACGACCGCTGTTAAGATTTAATGTACTTAAGTTACACCATACGACTTCTACTACTCCATAGTGCACCAACCTACTATATATTGCGACATTCCTGAAGAAGCCTGTGATCAAATCGAACCCTCTAGACCTCGCTGATCAGTTATGATCAGCGAAGCAGGACTTTTAGCTGCTGCTCTTTTCAGAAGTGGGCGCAAATGTGCGAAAATTATGGAAAAGCTTGTGGAATGTCATTTTCAGTTCTCTCATAGACAGTATAACCGAAAAAATCAAGTTTTATACCTGTGACCAAGCAATTCTGAACAGGTCATTCAGCAACATCAAAATAAAACAGTAGTTGACTCATTCCATTTCCGATACGACTGTCCAAAACCTATGCAAACGAGGGACTCACAAAGGTGTCAGAACTCAACATCTACGAGGTAACCTGTAAAACTGCATCCCCATAATCACTCATTTCATAACAGTAGGCCAACGCATAAATTGCAGCAAAGCCACAACTTTCTTTCCCAACCCCTCCCCTTT
>JPKZ01001429.1:384775-410356 GCA_000803305.1 Toxocara canis | reverse complement strand
GGGGGAAAGGGGGAGGGGGGGGGGGGGGGGGGGGGGAGGATGATGAAGAGAGAAGAATGATACAGGTCCATTGGAGAGGGAGATTAAGGGTTGATGGTTGATAGAAGCAATAGGAAGATCATCGCAAAATAAAATTCATTTTATGAATTGCAAGAAAGCCGAGTACGAAAACGAGTCCATCTAAGTAAAGAACAAATGAAGAGCAAACCAAAGTGAAAAGATTACAGCCTGGAAATTAAGGTTATCTGTTAACTTAAAACATGCTCACGAAAACAATCATTTAGAGCAACGACAAATAAGGAATCCTGACGCATTTACAGTGCGTCTCGAATCAGTCGGGTTGGATGAAAGCAGATTTGGTTAGCTGGACAACTGATCGAAATTGAACATTGATCGCTATAACGCTAATTTGAATATGCAAATTATTAGCGAAAGGAAACGTACAAACTAAAATCGGAAACTACTGAAGCAAACACTGCCTAAGAAAATTTTACGGACGTTAAACTATGCATTGAGTTTTGGAACAAATTGTGCGTATGTAATGCGCACAAGAACTCTTCCAGACGCGTGACAATTTCAATAATATCCACAGCAATTTCAAATTTAAGGTTTCAAATGAACAGCCAACAAATTCAACCATTTTCTTTTCAAAAACTGCAAACTCTTTGCAAGCGATATTCCAAATAACTGTTTCCATCAAATGTGTCTCATAATCCAAAAATTTCGCGATCCCTTCTGTTGCTTATTTATGGTAAGAAATGAAGAGGGGAGGGCCGAGTGAAACATACCTCCTGCCACCCCCCTTCCATGCCATCTCCCTCACACGCTTTTGTTACACCTGTAGCTGGCGCTATTGAAGAACAGAAGGCATCAGCGCTGAGAATTACTTTAATACGCATCATTAAACGTGATCGAATGTGATGCCCTCCCTCCAATCTTATGTAATTATATACCAGATAGGTCAGAAGATTGACGATTTTACGAATTTAAAGCGATAATTATCGAACGATACGTAAGAAAACAAACTCTAACGTTTTATAGCATTAAGCGACTTGTATAAACTTTTTCCCATAATGGCAACGATAATTAAGAATCGTTTTCTGGATCACCGACATAATGCAAAAATATAGGACGAGAATCGTTACGTTGAATTTTGTTTGACGGTTGAACTGAAAAAAAACGACTTAAAAATGATTTACTTGAATTCGATTCGTAGATAAAAACATTTTAAAATGCTTCTTTAGAAGATTTTTGTTGTCAATCAGCCCATCGAAATAGAACATTTGAGGATTACATCATATCGATGTAACGATATTGAAAATCACACTTCCAATCATTTTCACACTTGTACATATATTTATTTGCATGATCCGTGTGTTAATTAAGCAATAATTTCTCTTTCATGCACTTTCACTTCTCTTCGCAATAAAAGTTCTCGTTATCGTTTCATTGTGAGTTATAATGTACTCATTAGACGAATTCAAAATGGCTCAACAGTTCGCAAATAAAGGAGTACGCGAATTTAAAAGAAATGAAAAATGCAAAAAAAAACCGCATGGGCATGGCATGGCCGCATAAGAGAGCTAAAGAATACGCGAAAACTTTTGGCATGGAAATTTCGTTCTCGCCTTCCAACAGAAAAAGTTGGCTCAACGCTATCAAACAATTTCTGACCAACAATTACACAGCATCCGAGAGAGCATGATTATAATATCTTAGCACGTTAGCACGTCACCGCTCGGGCCTTCAGTGCGGTGTTATGATGTTACTGAGGCAATCGTTAACCACCCTCTGGCTAACATACCTCCTGCCACCCCCCTTCCATGCCATCTCCCTCACACGCTTTTGTTACACCTGTAGCTGGCGCTATTGAAGAACAGAAGGCATCAGCGCTGAGAATTACTTTAATACGCATCATTAAACGTGATCGAATGTGATGCCCTCCCTCCAATCTTATGTAATTATATACCAGATAGGTCAGAAGATTGACGATTTTACGAATTTAAAGCGATAATTATCGAACGATACGTAAGAAAACAAACTCTAACGTTTTATAGCATTAAGCGACTTGTATAAACTTTTTCCCATAATGGCAACGATAATTAAGAATCGTTTTCTGGATCACCGACATAATGCAAAAATATAGGACGAGAATCGTTACGTTGAATTTTGTTTGACGGTTGAACTGAAAAAAAACGACTTAAAAATGATTTACTTGAATTCGATTCGTAGATAAAAACATTTTAAAATGCTTCTTTAGAAGATTTTTGTTGTCAATCAGCCCATCGAAATAGAACATTTGAGGATTACATCATATCGATGTAACGATATTGAAAATCACACTTCCAATCATTTTCACACTTGTACATATATTTATTTGCATGATCCGTGTGTTAATTAAGCAATAATTTCTCTTTCATGCACTTTCACTTCTCTTCGCAATAAAAGTTCTCGTTATCGTTTCATTGTGAGTTATAATGTACTCATTAGACGAATTCAAAATGGCTCAACAGTTCGCAAATAAAGGAGTACGCGAATTTAAAAGAAATGAAAAATGCAAAAAAAAACCGCATGGGCATGGCATGGCCGCATAAGAGAGCTAAAGAATACGCGAAAACTTTTGGCATGGAAATTTCGTTCTCGCCTTCCAACAGAAAAAGTTGGCTCAACGCTATCAAACAATTTCTGACCAACAATTACACAGCATCCGAGAGAGCATGATTATAATATCTTAGCACGTTAGCACGTCACCGCTCGGGCCTTCAGTGCGGTGTTATGATGTTACTGAGGCAATCGTTAACCACCCTCTGGCTGGGCTGTCAGTGGTATGGTGGGTAGCAGCCGGGAATCGAACCCCGGTCTCCCCGCACGCGAAGCCGGGCTCTGCCACTGAGCTATTGCCGCCCCCCGATTATAATATATGGGCAAAAATTTTATTTAAAAAATAGCGTATAACGGAGTTATATGCAATAAGAGTTCGCCGCCAAACGTGCTACATCACTGAGGTGGACGGTCATTGGAGTGCGCCTGTTGCTGCAAAAAAGGATTTCGTTAGACAATGCTGCTGTCATTCATTCAACTCGTTGATTTGTTTGTTCACCACCTCACTTGAAGCTGTCACTGCAGTGCCTGCCTTTCATTTCACAAAATACAACAAACTACGGAGGTTGATGAATTTGTTTTATGCATAAGATCGTTCTAGCTACAGATAAACTCATTTTGGAATCTTACCTATGGTAATGATATCCTAGCCCATCGTCTGAAGTAACAAATTGTAAGGGAAACCACAATAACCATTGCCTACCAATGAAACTGTATTGCGAACAACTATAAAGGCGCAGAGCTATGACTTTTTATAAGCAATACCCTTTTTTGCGCCAACAACTAGAATCTGCTTTCATGTTGGCCATATTCTAGTTATTTGTGAGGAATCTAAGGCGATTTTTCATGAGTTTGGTGAATACTGCAAGAGGAAACTTTAGCGGGGAAACATTCGTTTTGGACTCTTTTCTATAATTCCGACTTAATCGATTTAAAGAGCGACCCTAGATCAATGCGAGTGCATATCGTAGTTGGTTAATTATTCTTCAGTCATTTGCCATATTTAGATGAAGTCTGATTGAATTTGTACTCAAGAAAAAACAAAATATAGAAGTAATTTATTTTAGACGACAACAACTCTTCACAACACTTTGATTGCACGGAGCTATTTTTCATAAGCGATGCTGCGTTCTAGAAGCGAACCGGCATACGGTTGTCGAATTCGGGCTGCAAAACAACCTTATTATAACCTATTATTAGTCAGGGAGGACTAAAAATTAATTAAATAAATCTAATGAACATTCTTATAATAGTGTTTTCGTATGGTCCATTTTTACGATATGAACAAATATGAAATTTCTACCCGAATGTTTTAAAAAATTGTCGTTAAGACGATTAACTATTTACTAATTACTTACGTTACGCATAGCATCGCCGATGAAATCCATACCATTCGAATTCGGATTTTGCATGAAAAACACCTTAAAATATGCTCGATAAATCATCGACTCAATTGCTATAATTTAATTAGAATTATATTCCACAGCGATGTAATGCTGCAACACATTTTAAAGTCGATATCTTCGTATTAGAGATGCCATTATGCATCAAAACTTATTGTAGTTCTCAAAATAAGTGGAATATCAAATTTTGGCCTTAGACAATCAAATTTTATCAAAATCCGCCACCCTTGATATTGCGCGACTCCTTTGTGCTTATTACAATCAAAACTTGCTCTACAAATCACTAGAAGCTCCAACCTGTAAACATTCTCAACTTTTTAAACATGCGATAGAGCTGTTCGACTTTTTTCCCAAACGTTGCTGGCAAAACAATATCAATTAAATATGAAAAGAGGCCGTGTCTAAAGCTCAACTAAAAAAAACTATTAGAATCTTATGATGAATCAGGAACGTGCAGGTGGAGGTCCGTTCCAGTTGATCGCCATATTCGGTGGGAACGGCATCCGCATTTGCTGATTAAGCGGGAATGGTCCCGGAGCGGGCATCTGCATCTGAAATCTACTTCAGTTTGAGATTGTTAATCAATACAAAAAATTTCAAGCCGACATCATTTGGTCATCTGCTTTACTTTTCTAGCCACAGCACGTTACTGGGTGAAGTAAATGAGAGAAAGTTTCTTGACCCAAACTCTTCCTTCTCATGTCCCTCTTCTGGCGAAATGGCCAACAACGTCACCACAACCTCAATCGCTATTAACGGCGGAAGGGTTTATTCTTGCTGACATGAAAGCATCGACAGAGTCGAGCAGCTGGCTCTCAAAGGATAACAGCCATCACCCACAGACTGAAAGATTGGCGTTGGAGGCTGATCCCTGAACTTTAGCGCTCGTTCTCTCTCCTACTAATTATGTCTTAAGAACTGTTTCAGTGAAACCTGAACTTATTTTAGTAAAGAAGTTGAACTAGAAGAGACTCTACCTGATTGTTATTGGCAAAGCCCTGATTGTTTCCAAAACCAGGTTGCTCATTGCCAAAGAACGGTGCGTTGTTGCCGAAGTTGGGACCAAAACCTGGACCACCGTTCCCAAAATTCGGGCCATTCCAGTTGGTGGAATTTGGGCCATTACCAAAAGGGCTTTGATTATTGAAGGGGAAATTCGGGCCGCTGTTGCCAAAATTGGGACCGTTGTTGTCACAGGGAAGATTATTGCCGTTATTGTTGTAGAATTCGAAGTTCGGTGGCAAGAAATTTTGCGCATTTGGGTTGAAAACGAAAGGCTGCTGATTTTGTTGTTGCATGAGTGCAGCCTGCAACTGCATTTGCTGCTGCTGATTCAGTTGCATCATCATTTGTTGCTGTGCTTCTAACTGCATCTGTTGTTGCGCATCTTGGTGTTGCTGCCAGTCCATTTGGCGACTTGCTTGCTGCGCCTCCATGGCTTGCTGATCTTGAACCCACTGGTTGGCCGGATAGCCGAAATTGTTCGGTGGCACCTAATAATTAATTAATGCAAGAACTTCAATTGCGCATACGTCAACTATGACTTTTTAACTAATAAGCTGGTTAAGCGCTGAGAATGTTCATGGCGATAAATCCGGGTGCAAATGAGGATGCAAAATGCAAATTTCAACGCTTATATGACATTTACAAATGATAATCTACAGTTGTATTTCGGTCGAACATCGAAATTTTTGCATACTTTAGCACAACGTATGAATAAAATTAAGCTTTCTGAGATTGAAATATAGTGGCCTCATCTACGAATGAAGTGGACAACTGTTAAGTAATATGACGCACCTATACTTGCACTCATAATTCAAAAACTCAAGCAAAGTTGCCAAACGCGAAGCTTTGAATCTTGGCGTGACATGAATTTGGGCGATACCTGCACATTGTTCTTGTTGTTGACGCTAGGCACAGCCGCATCTATGGGGGCGTAAACCCACTGAAATAGCCTGCTGATAATGGACGTTGCGAGGCAAGTCGCCACATCCGCCACTGAGCCGAAACAAATGGGATGTAAAGGTTAAGGACTCTCTTATTTAGTACGTCATTCGTGCACGTTCAGATTTCGCAGGAAATGAGTTTGGAATAGTTCCTAACTCCAACATATCCGTACTCTGGGCCGCTTTCTGAAGGTAACATGTCACAACGGCAAACATAGATGGGTTGTTGTAATGCTGGTTTAGTTATTTTTGAGGAGTATAAGTTTGTTCGTTTTCAAACGAATCTTTAGATAGAAAACGTCCCAAACGGACGTATTTATGTGCACTGCAAATGTAAGTGTGAGCGTTTGCCCCCACCCCCCCTCCCCCCTGATTCTACCGTGGTCGATATTGCCAATCCAGCGCTATCAAGATACAGCGGTGGGAGGGGGTTATCCTCATGCAGGTGTACCTCCGCGTTGTGGTGGATGAATGTTTCATACGTTTACTGCAATATCCTAAGTTGGCAGTGGTCAGGATGTGAATTGAATGAAGTAGATTTACGCCAAAGGGTACAAATGGTGTTTAGTGAGAAACACTCATGTTTGAACACCACTCACCTTTGATTTATGCTTGTAGGGATTCGGTGATGAGTTTGCGGCAATGTCAGCACCCCTGTCCTCCCGCTGAAAAAAATCACATGCTTGGGGTCATCTAATCTAATATATGAAAGTATTTTTTCAGCTTTAAATTTCCTTGTTTACTTGTGCGAATCTAAGACTCTCACGGTAAAATACCAAGTGGTAAGAGGGAGAAGGAAGGCCCTGACGGTGATATCCATCCAATGGAGGGGGTCGGGCAATAACTGTGGGGTGGGGATGGTGCGTAAACTGCCGTTTCCAGATAACTGGAATGGAACTCTCATGTAGAAAAGAAGTAGAAAACAATATGAGCTCTATTCAGTATTAAGCCAACTGTTACCTCGACCACTATAGCGTTATGAGCATATTCTGCGAAATAAAACCAGTAAAAAGAAATGTAAGCCTTTTTTGGTTTAAACCGGCTCACAACACACTTAACTACTGTTCAGCCTGCATTTTAACAAGTGATTTTAAGCTCGTTGAACCTTTCATTGCTAAAATTCGAATTCAACAAAAATTGACAGCCGGTCAGCAAATCTTGCCTTATTCTTGTACGGATTGAGCGACTCATCACTGACAATATTACCCTGAAAGAAACGGAATTTTAAGTGTATGGGTCACATTTCCAACCAATACTTCACGTGTTCATTCGATGGCTATGTAAAACCTCGCATCCATTGAAGTAATAACGTATGGTTTGCTTTGTTTGGATTGCCTACGTTGCTGGCACCGACACGAGAACGGATGGCGTGTGGTTGGAACGACTTCTAAAGAGAAAGAAATCGCAAGGCGAATATTGCACGATTAAACAACATGGGTATAAATGGAATTGTGGAAGAAGTGAGGTTAGTACTCATGCGTCATAGATGTATGAGGAAACGAACCATTTCAGCCAATCGGACACAATTTTTCGCAACTTTTATTTGCAAATTTTATCCGATTTCTTCCACTCAAACGTAAAACTTTTAAAAGAAACGGTTTATATAAAAATACTTCCGTTATTCGTTTTTCTTGAAACAGTCACCTTTGCAATATATAGCAGCCGTTCACATGCATAACCCATATAACGAGTGGCCATTCCTTTAGTGAGAAGATATAAGAGTGCACTAAACAAAACTGAATTTATAAATAAACCTTTTCCAGCGTCTTCCCGTCCCTCGTACTGAATGGCAGCTGATCAAGCGGTTCAACGATCGGCTTTTGGTAAACCTAGAATAACATTCACAACGATTGGTTGAATTCCCCCATATGACTCACTCGAACGCTATTCGATACAAATGGTGAGCATTTGTGGATGTATTTTTGAAAGTTGGTTAATACTTACTCGAAAATTCCTCAAACTTTAAAATTTCTTTTCAGAATTCTTGAAATTTCTCTAAGTTCCCTTTTGTATTTTCTCAGATAAATGTCCCTGAAAAAAAAAAAAAACTATTTGTGCGTGTTGTCTGACCGTAACCCAATTCCGTAGCAGTTAATAAAGCTTCACACGTGATGTAAAACGTCAAATGGAATATTGTCAATCTGTGTTTTGTGCGGGCATAAAACGACGACACCCGTTTGGGTATGCTTCTTCTCGTTTTAATACTGCGTAACATTTGAATGAAAATGATCGAGAAGCGTAGAATCACCTCATTCTCTTTGTTCGTGTGTGACTTCGGTGACTGGATGTGCTGTTTGTTTTCATCCTAAATGAATGTCCTCTTCACTCAAGCGGTAGATGCAACGAATATGAAATAGTGAACTCACTATTGAATCAACAAGACACTACTCCAAGCTATGAACAATCATTTGCTTGCTTATTATCTCTAGAGCTTTCAACATCAAATGGAACGGTTTGTAGGAGATTCTGAACCTCTCCTCATAGAATCAACTATTAGGCGCCATTAGATACTAATGCAATACTCGACAAGGATAGACGTTGAAGTTCGAATGTTTGCTTGACGTCGACTGATAATCACCAACTTCGAAAAGGAAAAAGAACTGCACACACCTATAAAGTTAGTATAATTACGCCCATATAAGCCTTGAATAACGACTAGATGCAAATAGATATAAAAATCTCGAATGCGAAACAATTACCGTCCCGAAAGCCCTCTCACCGACGTCATCGGAATGACGCTCCTCCGATCGGTCGTGCTGCTCGCTGGGTTGTGAAACATCCGTATTCATGGCGTCCACTCAGATCGTTTCAGGGAATAGAGAAGCTAACCAAACTGCCGCACACCGCACCGCCTTCACGAAGCACTGATATAAACATCTCACCGATAAGTTCTTTTAAAATGATTTGGTCGTTTTCGAAAATCGACGGAGTATTTGAATTTCGAATATGCAAATTGGATGGGTTAAAAATGGGTATTAAATAAATACTCAAATTCGAATAATCGAGGTAATATGTTAATAAAAACATTTCGGTTACTCGTGAGCCAGTTTGCATAAAATCAGGAGCACAGATGACGTAATCTGATTAGTCTTGCAAGATATTATCGGGATTTTTTGAATAATCATTAAGACCATTTCCACCACATCATCTCACATCCTGTTTTTGATCTCATTAGCAGGAGCATACTTATATTGCAGATCCCAGAAAAACGTATTTTAGGCCAATCGCTCCGTTAGCTGAATTCTTGCCTATCTTTGCTTATTGGAATGCAGAATTCATGCACTTCTACAATCGATTGATGTGATGATTACTGTATGCAACTCGTGCAAAGGACAATAACTAGGTACATAAGTGTTGGAGAAAACTGCTGGACTGCCTCCACCGCTTGGTCCATCTATGGGAGAAAAAAAAGCGAAGGGCGAAAAAGTGGAGTAAGCGGTGGATAGGCATGATCTGTTTGCTTCTTTGCAAATTTTTCGTTTATTGCGATAAAATTTTTCTTTACTCTTATCACTGACGGCTTTCAATTACATAAATTTCCTTGCCTTACTCATATTATTTCTATTTTCGTACAAAAATACCGATGACATTTCTATGAATCTTTGGAGAAGCAGCGTTTTTACGTGAATCGCCGACGCTCCAAAGCACTGCTCGACCATTGTAATAGAACGTTTCGGAGCGGCATCGCAGATAGATCAGGATGCCCGCAAAAACGATGTGCGCTGAAAACTTCTGGGTTATATCAAACTACATTTCGAATTTGCATTCAAAAACGAGTAAGATTCAAGGAAAATTTCATCATTGTCACCTCAAGGCTTTGTATTTCCAAGGTTTTTTTTTGGCTGCAAAATCCACTTCTTTTGCTGCCAAAACTCGTTCCTTTTTATCGCCCACGATATTAAAACATACTTAATTGCATGCTTATTGTGGCCGGATTTGACAATTTTATGACAATTTAGCTTAAAACGGATTCGAACAGAAACAGTGCGAATATGATGTTGCGCGCTCGTTTCCATTGCTTCTTTAATCGACCGTGAAATATATAACTGTTTTTACGGAAATCAACTGTGCTCCTTCGGGGAACGAGTTACTTCTGTTGCCTGGAAAAGGGAACCAAACGAACTGCGGTGTCAAGCATGTCATTAAGTAACTCAATAAAGTAATGATATCTACTGATATATCGTCTCTAAGCTGTCCTAACACATGTGTGGAGCCTTAGAGAATCGTTTCGTTTTATGATTGCTGTTGTTGCCCTCAGTCAACGCTTCCACTCTGAACACTTAAAATAAGACGCTGCGGTAGGGCTAAGAATCCTCTAGCTCTATTCAAATGTGAATTATCGAAATCCTCTTGTGATTCTGAGGTTTTCTATTATTGCTGTTTATATGCATACGTACTGCGCTTTCAGTAGTTCTACGCAGTGGTGCAGTTTGCCTTCTGGCTGTATAGTTGTTATCATAAACTTGTGCAGATTTGCCTGTGGAAAAAAGCATTTTGATGACGTCGTGCTTGCATGTATATATCCCACTCGTATCCTTCTATGCGACTTATGTTAGCTATTGTCTCCATCTGCGCAGATCAATTTCCCTCTGTTGGCGTGTCCCTCTCCTGGACGTTTTTTAATTACTTTTATCCGAGGATATCACTGGACATCGTTTTCTGGCCTGTACAAAAAATAGCATGAGGATTAGGATGGTGCCGTTGACTAGTGGAGGAAAAAAAGTTCTTTAAAGTTTTGAAATCTTATGCCCCTCCTCGAGCATTACATGGTTCCTTCCGATGAAATATGAAGGCATTAAAATTTTTTAAATGCTATTCGGTCCCGCTTAAAATGGCATTCAGCGATAAAGCTGTGTGCGATATTATTAGCCATTTCTCATGGGCTTCCTTTGTGCCAACTAAGAATTTAAGGTTATTGCATTTTGCAACTATTTGCATATCGTTTGTGATCTCATCAGAAGCACGTTTCGCGAAAATGTTTGTCGCCTCTTTTGATGATAACAAATTCGAAGGAAATGCGGACAAAAATGTTCGAACCACAATGACATTTGTTGTTTGCTATCTGTCGTTCTCATCGTGCTATCAGCTATTAGGCTATATGCGCTAGAAATAAAAGCTCTAATCTTGCAGTTCATTTGATCGGTAAGTCTTCAGAGTTCGTATCATTCCTCAGCCCGCAAATGCATTCCTATTTGTTCCAATAAAACCCAAGGAACAGAAATTTTCGTGACATTCATTTTGCCATCGTTCACATAAGTGAGGATTCCACTCAACGAGAATATCGAAATAAAAAAGAATGCGAAGAAAGAGACGTTATTCAAATTATTTATTCAAATTTTATCGAAACTTTAGGCAAAAAATTTGCAAATAATCACCTTAACAAAATGGCGTGATAAAATTTGCATTTATAGAGGCTATAAATAGAGGTTATCATATGAGAGTCATTTTTACGACCGGTAATTTTAGCGCGAGGAGTATTTCGTCGTTTCGGAGGAACACTGTTTTGCTATTTCGATTCTATCGGCGAAATCGCGCATTGCAAAGGTATTTTCTTTCTAATTTTTTTCTGTCTTTCTTTTTCTTCAGTTGCAAAATGGAACATTCATTTCGGTATATGATTGTGATCACGTGAGTACTAAATCGATTGCTATTCCGGCAAATTTATGGCTCACTTTTTTGTAAAACAATGAACGTTACCCTAAAAATGCTCATCACCGAACTCACATGAATGGATCATGAGTTGATCGTGAATGAGAGAGGAAAAATTGTTTTGATATGTCGCAATAATGTTTCCCGTTTTATAAAGTAAAAGAAACACGGACTGTAAATAAATATAATTCATGTAATGTTTAAATTGGTATTAAAGTATTTAATTTTGATCGTCAACTGTTTTGGTCACTAAGTTACAAACGAACGCAGCTTTTCAACTCAAAAATTCCAACCTCTTAGTTTTGACTTCAAAGTTCGCTTTTAAAGTCATATCTAATTTCAACTTCAGAAAAAGCCTTTGCTGAGAGATATAAAACTGACAAGCAATCTAAGACGTACCTCTCTTCCGCAATCGAGTAGTAGTTGGCAGTTCTCTAGCATAATTATGCTTTTACACTGAATAATATCGAATCAAGCACGCCCTAATCCTTATGGGACAATGTTATTACTTCGCTGCCGTGAAATTCCTAGAGGTAAGAACTGCACTACATATGACGTATACATTTTTCTAGCCTTGTTGGAAGCGTCTATGTGCACAGGAGTTCATGTAGATGATAGAATAGCATGAAATGCATGCCGTAATTAGACGAACATCTGCGAAACAAAACGAGATTGTTGTTGCAAAGCACTCTCGGTCAAATCACGAGGTTTTGACAGCATTAAACTGGGCAACTACTGTGAAATGAACAAACTATGAGTACTACGCGTAAATATCAAGAGAAACAGCAAATCATGGCAAACATAAGCGAAAGAAACAAAGTGTGGTACTACAGGACAGCGAAAGCCCAGTAATGAAATTTGCTGCATTTTTAATCAATAATTGAAGGGATTGAAAATCAATTGAACGGATTGGAATCAATTTCTTTATGGCGCTAGACGAACAAACATTGAAAGACATCGAGGGAGAGGAATTCTATCATGGATTTCTACCTCGAGAAGATATTTCGGAAATGTTAAAAGAGGTCAAATAAGTTTTTTTTTAGTTTTCTCAAGTGCAGCCTTCTGCTACTGATAATTTTTCATGCGGAGAAGGGCCGCCATTGCATCATTAATCTTACCATTCAAACGTCCACCCACCTAAACATTTATAGACGTCCATGAATCGTCATATCTCTACTCGTATACTTCGATGAGAAACTCCTTTAGTTTGTGGCGAGAGGGAGGCGAGGGAGTTTGGATGGGCCTAAAATTTTTTTGAGTAAGAATGGCATGGCATGTGGGTCGCCCATAAGGAAGAAAACAGTAGGCACCGTATTTTCCGGCGCATTCCTGAAATAAGTGAGCTCTCATTCGCTACACGACCGATCAGCAAAAGACTAAGAAGAACATTAATCCTGAAGACCTGTCGAGTGCGTTGTAGACAGCACTTAGCAGTATGAAGTCAACATCGACCATCGGTGCCGAAGTTTTTGACAATCTTCAGTTACGGCAAGGTTTTCACGCACAGTGGATAATCTATTTGCTGGCAGAAACTGAATGTTTAGCTGGTTGCTGCCCTGCATAATCAAAATCGATCGAGTGCGATCGACCAGGCGTATGCTATGTTAGCTAGGTGTTAACGACTATATCTGCCACTTTCGATGCGAACCTCGTCAACTAATTGTGATCAAAAAGTTAGGTATAGATTTATTTCGGTTGTCCGAATTGGAAAATTTGCCAAAATCGGACAGCCAAAACAACACAATGTCACCGTACAAGGTGTCTCCTTTCCTGCGAAACCACTTGGTGGAAATTGCACACTTGTACAGTTACCGCTTAACTGGTTTATATAGTAGTTGATAAAAACATAATGTTTGATGGTTAGATTATCTAAGATTGGACAAGGATATTGCACGCTAACGTTATGATGCAACACCAGTTTAGGTTGGCGATTTTATTTTGCGATTGACACAACCAAAACCTGGAGACCCAAGAGAGCTGGTGATATCGGTACGCGCCTCGATGGAACCATCCTCGATTTCGGTATTTTAACCCCTTCATCAGCGCTCGTTAAAGTACACTTTAGCGCTGTTAACGATAAACACGATAGCAGACACTGATGGCATTAAAGTCTCCATCGCACCATTCCGATCAATATAGCAAATTATAGGCGTCTACCAGTGCACTAAAGAAGGTTTGGTAAATTTAGAGGATGGGAGAACTTGCTCGGCATTTCGTCGATTGCGTAATTTTCTGAATGATTGATTGGCGGATCATGCGTAAGAGATGATATTCTTTGAAATCGCCTTCTTAAAGCTCAACTTTGCGTTGTGCTTATTTTGGGGATGTCTGCAGAAAGTTTTACTCTTTTAATTTTATGTGATACTTGCCAACTTCAAATTTTATACTTGATTTGCTCCTGACCTATAAAAGAGCAGAGAATAAACCCAGTAGGTGCAACACATCATACTATTTTGGGAGAGCTGCCATAAATTTGAACTTATTGGAGATGATTAGGAACGATTCGGCTTTCTAAACCCTCGTGCTACGATTAAGATAAGCGGGACTGCGTTTCAAGAGGCCGCATCGATTTACACTTTGGCAAATTCGTTCATCAGGTCAATTAGTTGATGGGGTATCTAAAGTAATCATACCTGCATGCTGTTGCACTACTAATGCGAAATGATCATGGCCTGTATGAGCGTTCAGAAAAAAATCCGTTTTTTTTTCGCTTATTCGCCAAATCATCTGAAACACAAAGAACCCGTAAAGTAGTAAAACACTCAATATTAGAAGCTTAATTTGTAAGGAAAGCTGGTTCAGTGCCAAGTGAAACGATTGATTCTTTCAGATTCGGCATGTGATTCTTACAAGAAAGGCAAAACAAGGCGGTTTTGATTGGATCGCTTTAGAAGACGAGAAATACTCATCATTAAAAGAGCTCATCAAGGACTATGTCGGATCACGGCGCCCCATTAATCCTGAGGTAGCTTTCCCGAAACTTATTTTGTTTTCTTCATCACTTAATTGATTTCTTCGCAAAAAACAATGTTGCATGCGAAAATCGTCGAAGGAGGTGATAGTTTTGTTTGCGTAATGAAAATCAAAAACTCCATTATTTCATTAAATCTTATTCGTTTCTTCTCGGACTTCCTTTTTTCGTTTCATTAAAATTACATATTTACTTCGTTAAGCGATAAATAAGTGAAATGAAATTTATTTTTGTCGCATAATTATGATATCTCCTAAATTAAGGCCTCATTGATCACGGGAGGGGCGGCACAGAGGGGATTCTTTCTACTCAACAATTCAGCGTACTATAACCATTTGGTTTCAATATGTTGAGTAATTTCAGGAAAATAGCTACATTTCTGCCTTCGATGATTGCATTCAAAAACCATTTGATCGCTTTCATCGTTGCGATTTGCTCTTGCTTGATTTTCGACCACCATTATAGACTTTTTTCGGCCCATCCAAATCCTTGGATAAAGTTCGCTGTATAAATCGACTTTTTTTGCAGTATAAAACTTCGGTGTTAATTCGCGCAGTTAAAAGACAGTCATGGGAATTCTTGCATGATGATGTCACTTTAAAAGATTTACTTGGTGAAGGACAATTCGGTGAAGTACGATCGGGAGTACTGAATAACAGAGGCAAGAAAATTGAAGTTGCGATTAAAATAGTAAGTTTTTGTACCTTAAGTGCATAGGTGAATAAGTTCAGGCAATTTTGCCTAAAAGGTAATGAAGGACGTCGTAGAAGTTCGATTCATTAAGCAGAGTTGTCGTTTTACCATTAAAGTTTACTTTGCTGAACTGATGATTTCCACGAGAAAGAACGATTGCTTTTCAAATATCAGTAAATTTTACAGTAAACTGACATTTGTCCATAATACCGTATTCTTGGCTTTCATCTGCTCCAGGAAACACTTAAAACATCCAAATAACTCACCAGATCTTTTCCACGTTTTGCATAACAGCAACTGCAAAAACGTTAAACTAAATAACTATGAATTTAACACTTTGGAGAACCAGTAAGTCGAATTAGATCTGATAGTCATTTCTGTTTGAATACAATTAAGATGACTGGCGATCGGTGGAGAAACATCGCTAAAACTTGTCTAAAGAGCTGAACGTGTGTCTTGACAGTGGGCAAGATGCTGCCTAATCAAGACAAGAAGGTGCTGTATATTTTCCTTCGAACATTTGAACTCGAATAGTGGGGGTTCTGGAGGGACATTTTTTGTTTTAAATCGACTACAAACTAATTTACGTATTGTTTAATTCAAGCGACTAAATCTTCTGTTAATTTGCCTATCAAGCATTTTAAATTTGCATATGTTCATGTACACTCGGCACTCGGTTTACTGCTCAACTCATATTTTAAGTACAAACTCTGAACTGAGTAAGTTTTCAACAAATAACAGATGTTCCCAACAATAACCAATACCCAAAATCTGCATAAGGTTTCTCTAAATTTTGCTGTCAGCTAAAATTTGAGAAACTTCAATGTTGGTATACTGAAATGACTTGTTGCAAGTTAATAAATTTTGCAACTGCTCACAGGCGAAAAGGGCGGAAGACGAAAAACAAATGGAGAAGGCGAAAGAGAAAATCAAGGAGATGATGCATGAGGCGCGCCTTATGCGTAACTTCAGACACGTCAACGTCGTGAGGATGTATGGCGTCGCCGTTTGTCGTGAACCCCTCATGATCATCCTCGAAAAAGTTCGCATCTTCTTTTGTCTTTGCTGATCGTCTCACGCAAGAGAGCCATGCGAAGAATATGATTTAGGTTGAACTTTATTTTTTTTTTCGCTTATTCGCCAAATCATCTGAAACACAAAGAACCCGTAAAGTAGTAAAACACTCAATATTAGAAGCTTAATTTGTAAGGAAAGCTGGTTCAGTGCCAAGTGAAACGATTGATTCTTTCAGATTCGGCATGTGATTCTTACAAGAAAGGCAAAACAAGGCGGTTTTGATTGGATCGCTTTAGAAGACGAGAAATACTCATCATTAAAAGAGCTCATCAAGGACTATGTCGGATCACGGCGCCCCATTAATCCTGAGGTAGCTTTCCCGAAACTTATTTTGTTTTCTTCATCACTTAATTGATTTCTTCGCAAAAAACAATGTTGCATGCGAAAATCGTCGAAGGAGGTGATAGTTTTGTTTGCGTAATGAAAATCAAAAACTCCATTATTTCATTAAATCTTATTCGTTTCTTCTCGGACTTCCTTTTTTCGTTTCATTAAAATTACATATTTACTTCGTTAAGCGATAAATAAGTGAAATGAAATTTATTTTTGTCGCATAATTATGATATCTCCTAAATTAAGGCCTCATTGATCACGGGAGGGGCGGCACAGAGGGGATTCTTTCTACTCAACAATTCAGCGTACTATAACCATTTGGTTTCAATATGTTGAGTAATTTCAGGAAAATAGCTACATTTCTGCCTTCGATGATTGCATTCAAAAACCATTTGATCGCTTTCATCGTTGCGATTTGCTCTTGCTTGATTTTCGACCACCATTATAGACTTTTTTCGGCCCATCCAAATCCTTGGATAAAGTTCGCTGTATAAATCGACTTTTTTTGCAGTATAAAACTTCGGTGTTAATTCGCGCAGTTAAAAGACAGTCATGGGAATTCTTGCATGATGATGTCACTTTAAAAGATTTACTTGGTGAAGGACAATTCGGTGAAGTACGATCGGGAGTACTGAATAACAGAGGCAAGAAAATTGAAGTTGCGATTAAAATAGTAAGTTTTTGTACCTTAAGTGCATAGGTGAATAAGTTCAGGCAATTTTGCCTAAAAGGTAATGAAGGACGTCGTAGAAGTTCGATTCATTAAGCAGAGTTGTCGTTTTACCATTAAAGTTTACTTTGCTGAACTGATGATTTCCACGAGAAAGAACGATTGCTTTTCAAATATCAGTAAATTTTACAGTAAACTGACATTTGTCCATAATACCGTATTCTTGGCTTTCATCTGCTCCAGGAAACACTTAAAACATCCAAATAACTCACCAGATCTTTTCCACGTTTTGCATAACAGCAACTGCAAAAACGTTAAACTAAATAACTATGAATTTAACACTTTGGAGAACCAGTAAGTCGAATTAGATCTGATAGTCATTTCTGTTTGAATACAATTAAGATGACTGGCGATCGGTGGAGAAACATCGCTAAAACTTGTCTAAAGAGCTGAACGTGTGTCTTGACAGTGGGCAAGATGCTGCCTAATCAAGACAAGAAGGTGCTGTATATTTTCCTTCGAACATTTGAACTCGAATAGTGGGGGTTCTGGAGGGACATTTTTTGTTTTAAATCGACTACAAACTAATTTACGTATTGTTTAATTCAAGCGACTAAATCTTCTGTTAATTTGCCTATCAAGCATTTTAAATTTGCATATGTTCATGTACACTCGGCACTCGGTTTACTGCTCAACTCATATTTTAAGTACAAACTCTGAACTGAGTAAGTTTTCAACAAATAACAGATGTTCCCAACAATAACCAATACCCAAAATCTGCATAAGGTTTCTCTAAATTTTGCTGTCAGCTAAAATTTGAGAAACTTCAATGTTGGTATACTGAAATGACTTGTTGCAAGTTAATAAATTTTGCAACTGCTCACAGGCGAAAAGGGCGGAAGACGAAAAACAAATGGAGAAGGCGAAAGAGAAAATCAAGGAGATGATGCATGAGGCGCGCCTTATGCGTAACTTCAGACACGTCAACGTCGTGAGGATGTATGGCGTCGCCGTTTGTCGTGAACCCCTCATGATCATCCTCGAAAAAGTTCGCATCTTCTTTTGTCTTTGCTGATCGTCTCACGCAAGAGAGCCATGCGAAGAATATGATTTAGGTTGAACTTTATGTGGCATCTGAGAAGTGAAAAATCACCTCGAGAAATTCCCTGCTTCTAAGCAGCGGCTTGCTCGGCAGTCAAGTCGTCAGTGCTGTAGCGGAAATAGGGCACTTTCAAAACATGGATCCTCATGAGAAGGAGCTGAGGTTTTCAATCTTGGTGGCCTTACGGCCTATCCTGTCACTTTTCCATTTGGAGAGGACAGGACCTTTGTCATCATTCACTTTCTTTTGCGCTGTTGATGGCAGACAAGTATCTGGTTACTCTTTCAGTTCCACTAGAATGTTATCGCTGGCGTATGCGCTGAAAACGCCAGCTGATGGATACAAAAAAAAATCATATGAATTTGACGGAAATTACTGGTAATGTGAAAAATTCTTGCTTAAATGGTCCACTGAGTTGTTAACCAGAAATTTGGATTCTAGTTTCGTATCCATCGGTCGGCCTGTTGAGTGCGCGAAGTGGCGTTAGCATGTCGTTGGCGCTGCGAGAGTGCAGGCATTTGCGCTTTGCCTATTCTCAGTGGGATGTGGCGTATCTGAGAATAACGTGAATGAGTTCAAGCGGTACGCAAAGTAGAGTAGTATATGAAAGTAGCACGGCGGAAGCAAATTTTACCCTCAGTCCTTATTCTGTCCTGGAAATGCCCGAAGCCAGCTGACAACTAGCTTCGGATATTATCAGTTAGCTGTCATGCATTGCGAGCGTTGCTTAGTCGGCTATCATGAAGCGATAAGCGAACAGTCATTACAAAGAACAACTAGTGGAACAAAGGATTCGAATCGACGATCGTTCGTTACAATCGGATCACGAATTCAATCGATTTCTTTCAATCCAAAAAATAACCTTGGCAAAACACGAAACTCACAGGCGAAAAGGGCGGAAGACGAAAAACAAATGGAGAAGGCGAAAGAGAAAATCAAGGAGATGATGCATGAGGCGCGCCTTATGCGTAACTTCAGACACGTCAACGTCGTGAGGATGTATGGCGTCGCCGTTTGTCGTGAACCCCTCATGATCATCCTCGAAAAAGTTCGCATCTTCTTTTGTCTTTGCTGATCGTCTCACGCAAGAGAGCCATGCGAAGAATATGATTTAGGTTGAACTTTATGTGGCATCTGAGAAGTGAAAAATCACCTCGAGAAATTCCCTGCTTCTAAGCAGCGGCTTGCTCGGCAGTCAAGTCGTCAGTGCTGTAGCGGAAATAGGGCACTTTCAAAACATGGATCCTCATGAGAAGGAGCTGAGGTTTTCAATCTTGGTGGCCTTACGGCCTATCCTGTCACTTTTCCATTTGGAGAGGACAGGACCTTTGTCATCATTCACTTTCTTTTGCGCTGTTGATGGCAGACAAGTATCTGGTTACTCTTTCAGTTCCACTAGAATGTTATCGCTGGCGTATGCGCTGAAAACGCCAGCTGATGGATACAAAAAAAATCATATGAATTTGACGGAAATTACTGGTAATGTGAAAAATTCTTGCTTAAATGGTCCACTGAGTTGTTAACCAGAAATTTGGATTCTAGTTTCGTATCCATCGGTCGGCCTGTTGAGTGCGCGAAGTGGCGTTAGCATGTCGTTGGCGCTGCGAGAGTGCAGGCATTTGCGCTTTGCCTATTCTCAGTGGGATGTGGCGTATCTGAGAATAACGTGAATGAGTTCAAGCGGTACGCAAAGTAGAGTAGTATATGAAAGTAGCACGGCGGAAGCAAATTTTACCCTCAGTCCTTATTCTGTCCTGGAAATGCCCGAAGCCAGCTGACAACTAGCTTCGGATATTATCAGTTAGCTGTCATGCATTGCGAGCGTTGCTTAGTCGGCTATCATGAAGCGATAAGCGAACAGTCATTACAAAGAACAACTAGTGGAACAAAGGATTCGAATCGACGATCGTTCGTTACAATCGGATCACGAATTCAATCGATTTCTTTCAATCCAAAAAATAACCTTGGCAAAACACGAAAAGAACATCATCTAAATGAAAAATTAGAAGCTAATTTGGTTTAAGCATCGCGCAGTAATTTTCCTAAACCACACCCGGTGAAATGTTTTCTTTCTAACTTAGTAGTTCTCCCATCGCTTTTATGTTCGGTTTGATTTTGTTTTGTATCGTTCTCAGGCTTTTGTTCTATCACGAGTTGGCGTTGCTAACTTGTGATTGGTGAATCATTGAATCATCATTACCGATTGCTTAAGCGATTCTTTGTGATCGAGTTGATTAAATTCACTCTCATCTGGCCTTAAGGAGAGTATGGATTATAGGTGAACGGTGGGTCGCTGTTTGACCTACTCGATCGTAAAAAAGGTCAAATTTCTGAAGAAGAAAAAATCGAAAATATGTCTCTCGGTGCCGCAAAAGGACTTGAGTATCTTCACTCGCAGAAATGTATACACAGAGATATAGCCTCGAGAAATGTTCTCTACACGGATTCGAAAGTGGTAATTTCCGTTTTTTTTTAAATTTTTTCTATTTTCGGTTTTGCAAAGTTGATGCAAAAGAACTATTTGTTAGGAAAAAACGTTTATTGCATTCCTTTCAAAGATTTTCAGAAAAAATATTGCATAGGTGCGCTTCCACTTTTTTTGCTTTTCATTCAAAGACTTTCAGGCACATGAAAAAAATATCAGGTTGCATGCATCAATGAAACCCCGAAAGAGAAAGAAGGGGCTTGATGAAATACTTTTTCTTTTAAAGGTGAAAAAATCCTAAACTGCGGAGGATGAGTGATTGATTCTATCGCCATGAAGGCCGATAGTTGATGGGATTTAAGAATGGATATTTGAAATGCTCTCATAAAGCCCTCAACTGCAGTTGTTAATCGCTAGCTAGTAATTCGGTAATTTTGTCTTTTCATGAGGGATTTCGATTGAAATATGCACTTTTCCTTACTACTTTGTAAGATGTAAGAAGAAAAATTTTTACCGTGTAAACTAGTACTGTTTTCTTGTAGAAATGGTTGGTGGAAGAGGACGGGAGGCCAGAAGCAACTGAAACCGAAATTGTATTGAATGCCACATATCGACATTATCTACTAAACTTCTATTAAATAACTTGTTTTTTCCTCATATAACTCATCTGCAAATTCCTTAGGCGATTCCATTGTAGGAAAACCTTTTGCCAAACTTAAAACTTCTTCCTCCATTCCAAACTTTCAGGCAAATGCCAAAAAAATTGAACATTTCAAAATCATCATGTTTCTCTAGAAACAAAGAAAAAAATATTCCTCCTTTCTCAACGAATATAAACAACGATAAATGAAGCTTTTCTGCTTTAGGCAAAAATCAGTGATTTCGGTATGTCACGGATGGGAACAAAATACGAAATGAAGAGAGGCACTCATAAACGAATACCGCTCAAATGGACCGCCCCTGAAAGCATGGTTGCTTTTCAATACACACCAAAAACCGATGTCTTCTCATACAGTATTCTTCTGTGGGAAATATTCTCGGATGCAGCCGAACCTTATGTCGGTTTAACATGTATTGAAGTCAAGAAAATGGTGCGCAATTTTATGTATATCGTGAGAATTGATTTCAACTCTAAGCATGTGAAACATTTGCGAAGGTCTGAAAACGAATCTTCTAAGTGCAGCATAATCTAGTCGAAAGATGAAACATGACTTACTAGATATTCTCTTAAAACTATTCCCATATTCATTTTCGTATATTTTTCTACGAATATATTCTAGAAATTGCTTATGTTCAATCGCCTTCGGGGAAGGCGGAAAAAGGGAAGGGAGGGGGAAGGCGGAAAAAGGGAAGGGAGAGGAAAAAAGCATGGACTTAACCTAATAATGGAGTCAAAATATGCATTGGTCACAATAGTTACTTGTTATACAACTCCATGTAGAACCTTTTCAGTAGAAAATTTCAGACTCCGGTATTTGAGGGACCTTTGTAAAAAGATCAGAAATTTTTGTCCGTTGTTCACACTGAAAATTTATAGGCGAAGTTTACATGGAAAATTTAAGTTATAAGTAGAGAATCTGAACTTTTTTACGTATTTCTTACAGGCATTCACTTCATAACGTATGTTTTAATTGCACTCTACCTTGGGTACTCACTGGGTGCTAGTTAGGAACTTCTCAATACCCAAGAAATGGATCTCAGAAATGTTTCAGATTTCATGTGGAAAGAGACTTAAGAAACCACAAGGTTGTCCGGATGATATGTTTCGGCTAATGAATAAGTGCTGGGAGCAGAATCCGGAAAAAAGATACTCAATGAGTGAGGTTAGTGCCACAGTTTGCTAATGGTACATTAGAGCAATCTGTGGCAAAAAAATGAACCCAGTCTACAGACTTCTTTCAAACCTGAGACTGTTGACCTAGCCCAGTCAGGTGCTCCACCGCGCTAACAACAAGAAACCTCAAACTTCGATTTGGCTCATATTTTGTAGATAGGGAGGTTTCAATTAGGAGATAATAAACCATCGCTCCATAACGCGTATACCCCTCCCCCTCCCTCCCCCCACTCTCCCCAACAATGCGTATGGACGAACTCAGAACTTCAAGTTTAACGCTTCGCTCATCTAGTGAGATACTGCGTGTGTTTGGAGGCCCATTTATTGAACGAATGAAGTTTTGTATCTTATTTAGCGGAGAAACCCTTCTTGTCGGAATAAGTTGTCTGTTCCTGTCAGAATTGTCATTAAGGTAATCCTAAATCTGTCTCTATGTGATGACACAAACGATTTTGTTTAGGTGGTGAGATTCATTGAAGGACTTTTGGAAGGATGCGATGAAACTCAACGTCGAACATCACGTGAATCACAACCAAGATCGAAGGATGAATTCGATAACGAGGAGGAGGAATCTACATTCACACGTTTATCGGTTTGTTCGGTCGATTCTTATGTTCTCATTTTATTATCTCGAATGTTCATTATTTTCCACCATTTTGTGCCTAACCTTATCAGCAATAGACAGATTGTATACTGGTAACTTATAACATATTCATAACATGAATGCTTATAAATTATAACACATTGCATACTCATAATCTATGACACAAGTAATGTACGAAAAATATAGTACATTCTCTCTAGCGCATAGCAAGAAAGCCGATGTGTTTCGGTTTTTGTATTATACTCTACTATCGTAACAAAATGAAATTCAGCACTCATAGCAAAATGAAGTTCAAAAAAATGGTGCAATACCCATTCCATATTATCTCGATATGGCTGATTCGATAGTCCTGAAAAGCATTTGAACGTTTCGCACTCTGTCGTACTCTATCCAATATCAGTTCTCGCATTCGTATCGAACTGAAATTCGTTACTTTTTTAGTGACTCAGTTTTTCCGGAAAATATACGCAGTATTTATATTAGACATCGTATGGAATTGTCTAGGCAATTTCATACGATGTGAGTTTGCTTCCTCGATGACTTTACTATGTGTGCTAGAGGCCTTATTATACCAATACTGATTTGATGCAGTCCAGTTTGTGCTCTCAAAGCTATCATTATTTGTTCGTAGAAAAATCAGAGAAAAATATCCAATATCCTACAAGTGAAAAACGGAACACGGATTGAAGAAAGAATAAAAGTATGTTAGTGTTATGATTAGTTCTCTTAGAAAATTATTAATCTCGCTAACATTTCTGGTTTGATATAATTATCCAACGAAGAAGTGTTGCCTACTATTCACCATCAAAAAAAGAAAAGTAAAAAATTTTAACCTTGTAGGATACTGAACAGTTCATGGTATTCAAGGTAAAGATATTGGACATATCTCGAAATCAGACGTGCTGATGAAAATGCAATCTCTCTTCAGAAAAGAGCGACGGCTCGGAAAAGACGAAGGAAATCTGAACATAAGGGGAATCGCCGTCGGCGTTCTCATGCGTCGAGGGGACAGGTCAATGAGTGAGTTTTTGTTCCATATAAAAGGATAGCGGATGCCAACAAAGCCTGCTGCCTCTTACAGTCTTGTTGATTTAAGCAAACATCAAAGAGAGTAGGTTTGAAAAGTTCATATTACGTCGATGATGTTAATATCAAACAAGCCTCTTCAGTTTCTCAATCTTCTCACCCTTCCCGACTTCCGATCTTTTTTCTCGTGAAATCCCGTGGATCCAATTGGTTCTTGATAGAATCCCCACACATATAAATGCGCGCCAGTGGGATCACAAAGGGTAGCTGCAAAAAAAATACTTTACGCAAAAATTTACGAGTTTGTAATAAGATTTGAATTAGGCGAAACTTTCGCATTCGTTAAGGATTTTTTTTGTTTTCTTTTCCATTCACATCGTAAGAATCGGTTTTTCCATCGGCATTATAAAAATTTTTAAGATGAAGGTGTGAGTGAAAGCCACATAAATCATTATGTATTTGCATTCGGAATTTCCCACTCGAAAACAATCACAGTTCAATGTGCTCTTGCTTTTAGGTGAAAAGAATTGGCAAAATCAATGAGAAATGAAAATGACCCTCTTAAAATGATTAATGCAAAATCTAACTTATAGTACGCAAAAAAAAGCAAAGGCATTGATCTGCTTCCTCCATCGATTACCAGATGTCATTGATTCTAAGAATCCGTTCCTGTTTGTTTTCTTGCAGGAGACCAATGGTAGAACTATTGAGAAGCAACAAGGTGACAGTTAAACGCCTATGAAGGCATAATTGCGAAGCACACGAATTCATCTATTTACTCATTAATCGCTTAATATCAGTGTCAACGTTTCTTCTGCCATCGGACATAATAAGCAAAATATCATGCCATAATAAACAGCTTCACTTGATAGAGTTCTGCAGCTCATGCTTACGTCTTCATCTTTTCGTCTTCATCCTCATAAGTTGATTTTTCTCAACGCATTCGAATGTCGTAAGCTTTTTTCGTTATCCAACTATGTGATCATTACAATCTTGATGTTTATGGTTTGCCTAAGCGGCGTTTGTGTTCGAGGTGACTCCACCTGGCAACGCTAGAAAAAACTTAACGTCGAAGGGCATGAAAAGTTATGAGCAAAGATTAGTGAAAGTTAGGTGAAATAAATTTGCGTTGGGGAAAATCGCTTCTTGAAAATGCATGTTTGCCAACTTCAACATCCTCTCGTTTCTGCCTTTTATGCGTTTTCGCCTATGTGCTACTTACAAGGCGCATTACGGCGACGTTATGT
>JPKZ01001429.1:343764-376551 GCA_000803305.1 Toxocara canis | reverse complement strand
GGAGGAGAGGTAGACGAAAAGGAAGACAGAGTATACCAATGGAATTTGTTTGAAGTAATATATTACTCAATAAGATCTCGCTTTTAAGTTGACTTTAACAATAGATGTCTGGTAATGAGGGCACAAACAACTCTCGAAATGTTTAATGGAGTATAGAGCGATGCGAAAGATTAGTTAAGCATGAAAGATTACACATGAGAAAACGACAAGTGAATTAATTGATATATGAAACTGAAATGTTCATCCTTCTATGGTCGCTACCCTTGCGACGCATAAACGCACGATCAAACAGCGCTATACCCTCTTCGGCAATGCAGTAGTCGATCGCCATCTTGTCCATCCCAAACGTATGACTAGGAGGAGCTTCCAATAAACCGATCTTCAACTGAAAATATTAACATATCCAATAGCTGCGTTGGTTACGCTCACCTGTTCTCTCATTCAGCACATTTCATCACTGTTGATCTGGTCGGTCTACCTTAATCAGCTGCGCATTTGACCAAATGTACGTCGCATGCTGCCGAATGCGATGCTTTAATTATTAAAGTGTTATCAAAGTATGAGTGCTTTGATGATGACTTTGTAATTGATATGTCTGCAAGACAAATAAAATTACAAATGTCGTCCGTCATTTACAAAGTCGCAGCGGCAGCGCAAAACACATATTTGGTCAAGCCTGTGACTCGTCTACATACATATCACAACAATGCTTTTGATCTGTGGAATATGAACCCCATGTTTTTTCCTCATTTGCCGTTAAGACAGCTCTTGCTTAGCGACTGCAAATGGAAGACTAGTAAAAATTCAAGATATCCTTTTGGAATTCAATCCCTCAGTTGTTCACTGCAAAAAAAAGCAACCCCGCTACAAGTTTCGCTGTCGCAAGGCAACGTATATTTTGCTTGTCAGAATTTGTTGCCTATCGCCCACGGATAAGTGATGGATCATTGAGCTTTCACTGTACAAGTCTCATCGACATTTGGAAGTCGATGGATGGCGCCAGCCTTCTTAGAGCTTCGGATAGCCGTAGACAATTGCATAGCGGAAAGAATTGCACACCTAAGACATTTGCGCCGCGAAACAGCAACCAGTAAAGCAACGTACGCTTATATAGAGTGTCAACACTTGGTTACGGCACACCACACAATAGAAGTGAAACAAAGAAAGAGACGAACAAGCTTCATACATGTACGGTGGCATGCGAAGGCAACACTCCACACGTGGGCTGCGCTGCAATCCTGCGCAAGGCATTAGTCTTCAGAGCCCACATCACTGGTTTAGTATGAGCATTGGTAAGCGCCATTGTTATGGTTTCGTTGAACGGATATTTGAATATTATCTAGAAATATTGACTGCCAACCGATTTTATATTGGTTTATTGATTGATTCGCCATTGACTAATTGGGCGACTTGCCAGTGATTTATTGATGATATAATGACTTATTAGATCGCCTTTCGTGATTTATTGAATCACCTATTAAGTGCTTTCTTTCGTAAACCTCACTAACCCATTACAGGTGATTGTACGAAATAAAATAAGGAAAAAAAGAAACGATTGGAATGAAATTAACGAGCATGGGGAGGCCAGAGGATGCTTCAGCGAAACAGCTAGCATTTAAGCGGAATGAAAAAAATTGTTGGGATCATGTGAATGGATTGTGTATCCAAAAAGAGTGATTCCATTATCCATCAGCACTCAATCAACTGAGACATTTTTCGCATTGGTATCAAACATATACGTGAATAGTGTAGAATCGTTGAATTACATTTGTAGTTCTACAGGTTCAAAGTTGAAAGCGTCAGGAAATATTCTGACCAGTGGTAGCCGTTAGACGCATCATTCCGCTGTAACTTCTTCGATGTTACTGGAACGAATTTAGGCCCGATCCTTTGCCTATCAATAAAACCTAAAACTTCGAGAACAGTTCAAAGTTTCAAAAAAAAGTGGTAATTAGAGGAAGATCACCTTCCCGGCAGGAGCAGCAATAAGACAGTCGTCGCTAGGAGCGGATTTTCCATCAACCGCGTTGAAACCCAATTGAACGAAATGCATCTAAAAACCTCGTTTATATTTATTCGGCTACGGCAGCGATGAACTGCATTGCGAATAAGGGAAACGTTGAGTAGATGCTGCAGCAAAGACATTTATAGAAAAAATATTGGGGGCCAGCGAAAGAGATGGGTATTGGAGCGACAGGAACAGACATTGCAGCAGTAGCTGCAGTCATTACAGAAGTAAGTACATGCATTACAGCAGCAGGTACAGGCATCACAGTAGTAGGTACGGACATTGCAACTGCCGGAACAGATACTGGCTCACTAGGGAACACAGTTCGCCGTTACTGTCAGAGTGCAAAACGACATGGCCTCTATATGTACAGAACGACTAATAATAGTTGCCATTGACATGCTTGAAATTCATAATTACAGTCTCCCAATATCAATTATAGCCAGATGATTGGTACTGATCAGGACGTGCCCATAACTCATTTAAATATAAAATGGCTCGTGAATTGCAACCGTTACATGTATGCGGATTAGCTTTCGGGTCATTTAACGATATACATACTGATTTTGTCTCACCGTCCGATTGTGACCACACGGTGTGTTCAATCGATGAATCTATGTGCGCTGGGTACGCCGCATGTTACTTGGCGTAGCACAGAAGCGCAAGATGCATTTTCAGCTTCAGTAAGTTCGCTTCTATACAATACTTCACGGTGCTATGCATGCATCGAATAGTAACAAATCCCGCACAATTGCAATTAAACGCTATATCAGTTTCTTTACAAGATTGTGAATCCTTAACAGCAACGCCACCTCATCTCCTCGATCATTGAACACGCTCGACGGTTCGAAGATAGACTGCTCAATACACGTTGAGGCATCGGTGGTAGCCGCTGAAACGATCGAAGTGCTAGCTGCGACTCGTCGTCGACGATCGCCCGCCTTGAAATCCTCATTCAGCAGATCGTATATCGTTTTTGTTGTGCTGTGACCCTGCAGACATTTTGTTTAGTGAAACTACCGCAAGCATAATCCCTTCCGAATTTGCAAGTAAAAATTTTCGAGTTAAAATCTCGCGCATAAATGGAAGAGGGACTTAATTGGAAGTAGCGCTTGATTGAGGAACATGAAGAGAGGTGCTGACCTCGACGGCGACCGTTAAAAGGAGTTAAAACTGAGAGATTACAGCAGCCGTATTGGCCAATATGTCAAGTAATTGAATAAACATAAGTCAAACAAGTAAGTAATTAAATACGAGTCCAATACCTTTAAAAAAGTGAAAACTAGTCAAATATATTTCCATTTTAATCGATGGTTCAACATGAGCTCATATTCGGCGAAAACAAAAATTTTGAATAATGTCGACATAAAGAATTGATGCCTTAAATTGAAACACTAAAAGCAACCAGTAAACTGTGTCAAAAAAGAGGACATGAAATCGTTTCATAAGGACGGTTTCACTGGCATTGCAAACACTTTTAGCGCATGAACCTCGTTTGCACGAAATGAATTATTCTCAATGAACAACTCACCTGTTGGATTATAAACCACGTCAAGAAATCGTTACCGCTCATCGAGTTGCTAATAATTATTTTCTCAAATGTTCGATATTTTGATATGACAGATTCACCTTATCGAAGTTGGTTTTTCGAATATTCGCTGCTCGTCAGTGTTGGAAGCAAAAACTTACGGCACTTTTAGTAATTGTTTTCATAGGCGTCTCGAGACTGCTCTCGCTTAACGCAGTGCTCATTGTGCTTTCACAAAATGGAAATGAGTCTAATGTTGAGCGCATTGTGATTAGTGAAGCGGCGGTCGATTGGTTCTGAAAATTATAGAAGCTTGTTTTGCAGATTAAAAAAAAAAATTCACTTATTTATTCTCACTGATGCCAACAAAAATTTTCTAGTAAGAGGAGGCGCACAGATTTAGTTTAGTTGAATAGAAGAAGAATGATATAGCTCGGGAACTCCCATCATTTCAGTGTTCCCCAAAGGTGCTCGGAAATGTTGTGTGTAATTCAGAGATAACTGTGCAGCTGAAGAAAATCCAATATGCTAATCTACAAAATGGAATTCATGTGAACATATGCAAGACTGAGCTGTCTTCAGCAGTGCATTTATTAGGCAGTAAGTATTATAGCCATACAGGAAGGCGATCATCATAGCGTTCTCTTGCTCCAGAAAGTGTTTTATTTTTCGTAACCTAAAGCTTCAGTGCACTAATTAATCGCCATTGCTAATCTCCACAATTTCACAGTGGAACGACCAAGCGAAAGAGGTCTGTTATCGACAACCCTAATAAACTAATACATAGACCAGTGAAATAATTATTTAGACATTCCAACTGCAAATCTTGTCTTCTCATTAATACAGAGAGAAGTGAGTTCCTATCAAACCTACGAACTTTTTCTCCTCCTAATATTGTTTGTAAATAGTTTGGAAACTGGAGTAGTGCATTGTTCAAGAAAAAAAGAATCAGCAATTTAAGCAATAAAAATTTGCAGTTGCATTACATTAAAAAATCAACTTCGGAAATAAAAATTTGCAATTGTATTGCATTAAAAAATCAACCTCAGAAATGAAAATTTGCAATTGCATCGCATTAAAAAATCGATTTAAGACATAAAAAGTCGCAATTGCATTAAGATAAGTTGTTTAGCGAGAAAACAGTAGAATGCAGCAAAACAAACAGTGAGTTTTTCGAAAGAGTCAGAGCCGCATAGCACAGCGGTTGCGGACTTTCTCAGTTGAATGACCAGTGGACTCGTCTGCACTGCATAGAAAAGTAATGCGTACAAGAGTACGAGCTTTGCCAGAAAGTATCCAAAAATATCACCAAATGCATTATCGAAGCAAATCGATACTCCGTGCACACTCCAGTAGAGAAGGATCGCCTTCTGAAGTAAAAGCGGTATGTGTGGGAATCTCCAACGACTGTAGTTAAACACACTGGCAGTTGTTCAGTGGTTTTGTTGATTTCAAAATCACAAAATCGGCAACTCATCTCTCCCTATCTGATAGACTCACCACTCGAAAACTTTACATGACTCCTCAAAACCTTTGGTCTATGCGTGGCACCTTGTAGCCAGTTCTTCTCCCCACCTCCCACCCCTCTTCCCTCATCTCACACATACACACAAAATTATAAAACGTGAGCGTCGGATTGCGTTTTGCGTCGAGGCCAAACAGAAAGCAAAGCTGCATAAAAGTGTGTGAATGACGGGTGCGATTTGGACGTTGTACAAGTTCTTCATCTTAAAAAAAAGCCTCTGTAGTTTTGCCTTTCCTATCACTGCAAGTGTTTCAGGGCCATAAGCGAACGACCATAGGTTAACTTAAGATTAGGTCGAATGAACCATATAGATGTCAAACATGAATCACACATATAGCATCCATGAAAACTTGTTGTCTTGTCGTTGCCATAGCATACCCTTGGCATCGATCGGAAACACGATATCCCATTGCATTCTACAAGCGTTTCCCTCATATTGATCACAATTCCTTAAAGCTTGGAGACATTGTCCTTGAGATCACCGCAGACAATAACCCATCGTAAATTTTGAACTAATTCCCCCTTCCTTTCCTCCCCACCTTTACCTCTTCCGCAACTGTCCACTTCTTCCCTTAACAGTTGATGTACACGCACTACGATGAGGCACTCAGAAACATCGTCAAGAATTACAATCATCACCTGCGTAAGGAGATCAGATGAGGCCTTCAAATGAAGAGTGTAGGTGATGACTGCGGCGGGTATCGTTGCAAAAGTGTTGCAGACGATCCGTGGATGCTTTCCGTAGGTGAGATATATGCACAGCAACAGAAGGCAAACATCCCTGAGTATCCGTTGAGTTATACGCCAACTCGAGTAACGCATCCCATTCGCTCCTTAAGTTTTCTTCCAAACTATTCTTTATTGTTAAATACAACACATAGTAGAGAATGCGTCGTTGTTCTGAGGCTTATGTCAATTTTGTTCCACCTGCCGCCCTATGTCAGTTTTGCAAATTGTAAATCAAATTGCTGAATAATATGCTGATGAGTTAGCAAATCCTCGATTTAGTATTCCAGAACACATAGGCAAGGGAGAAGTCGCCTGTATAAAAACAATGGTATATGTCAAACTAGAAGTCTGAAGGAACGTTAATGATTTCACGAAGTGCAACTTCTTTGAAACTTCATGCGCATGCTCCGTTTGGAGTCAGACGAGCTTGAAAATACACTTGACATTTCAAAAATGGCGAATGACCGATCGATGCCAGCTTATCAAACTCGACAAACGAGTTTTGATTGCAGAGTCGTTGACCACTGCTTACCACTCTGAGGCTTTACCGGCATCTCCATAATCACCGTAGAAAAAGCGGCTAGTCGACCGTTCGAACACAAGATTCGTTGCACGAGTGATCGACAGTTGAAGTTGTTTTAAGCCTGAATAAGTTATCATTCATGTTTTTTTTAAACTTCTCAATATTGCCCTAATCGAAAGTGGTTTGCAAATTTTGATTTCATCGACCAAAAATGATAACTGAGGTGAATGAATGAACACGCCACCTACGCCATAAAGGTAGTATGTATGATACATACTACCTTTATGGCGTAGATGACGCGTTCATTCATTCACCTCATCAATTGCCATAGTTCTGTGCGTATCGAAGAAGATCAATATATCTCACGAAGAGGATCAATATATCTCTTGTACCAAGGATCAATATATCTCACGCGGTCGTCGCACCGGTCAATTGGAGTTATCGAAAATTTTGCACTGCGCTTTTAAAGCTCCCGCAAACTCGTCAATGCGCTCTCTTGCAGCTTTCCTGCCACTTACTCTCAGACGACCGATCTTAATCGTTGCGTTTTATGGTATTATTTTGTTGGCTTTCTATTTTTCGTAACAGCGAATCTTTGCATAAGAGGTGTTATCGTTTTGTGCTCGTTGGTGAAGTTTCGTCGTTGTTGTTCTTGATAAGGGAGAAGTTCTGTAGTTTTCTATTTTCAATGACAACTTTTCATAACTTCATACATTTGAAGCCGCATTCCCAGATTTGCTTTTCGCTTAGTCTCACCGAAGTCGTTCCGTACCCCCCCCCCCCCCCAAAGCATTTTGACCGCTTTTTGCAGGAGTCTTAAAAATCCGGTTCAAGTGAGCTTCAATCCCCGCCCCCCCCCCCCCCCCAAAAAAAAAAACACTAAGAGGAAATGCTTGCTGCACATCATTGAAGCTCACTTGAACCGGATTTTTAAGACTCCTGCAAAAAGCGGTCAAAATGCTTTGGGGGGAGGGAGTGCACGTGTATGTTCTCAAATATTCCCCATACGCATCGTGTGCACGCAAAAGTGATAATTGTTTCATTTATGCGAGATCAATGCGCTTATGATCTTCTTTATTAACTATAACTTTCTACATCGTTGCAGACCGGCGATTTTGAAGGCGAACGAATTGTGGATCATTTGGTACTGACTGATGTTTTATGGGACTGCATAGTCGATGGAGACCAGTCAGAACGAAAATGCGGCCGAGGAATTCTCCGATAAGGTGTGCGTAAATCATTTTCTGCATAAATGTATGGTTTCATGGTTCGCATAAACTTGTAGTGGTTTCGAGTTAATGAAACGTCAGCCATATTGAGAATAATGTAAATTTCAGAGATGATGCAGTATAGAGCTCTTCCTCCAATGTTGTTAAAGTGCATAGTGATGTTACGCGTATGCTGTGAGGTGCGCCAACAAAAAATATCGCCAGATCAATTGGCAGGTAACTGTGCAGCGCTCAAATTAAACCAATTTACACATCTGGTTTTCAGCCGTGAATTCAGTAACCTAATCATTTAAAGGCGCTGAGCAGAAGCTGTTGTCTTCTCTCGGAGTCCAGCTCTCCCCAATGCCGTTTATATGAACGTACCTGGTTTTCCACAGTTTATACCGTAAACGTCATCGATCGTCATGCAGTCGACAGCGGAAACATGGCGCACATGGCTACACGGCATATTACGCGTTAAAGAGACGTAAGACGGTGAATGGCAACTTCCGTATATAAGTTTTAACAATGTCAGCTTATCAGCTTATCTATTGATGTTCTGTTGAGGTGCGAAAAGTGATTGACGGGATGGGCAGGTCGGAGTTGTGTCGCGCAGATATGGACGTTATCGAAGAGATCAATGCGCTGTTCCCTACCGAACAGTCGTTATCGCAGTTGGACACTGTAATGCAGTCAATTGAAAATGAGCTTGTTTCACTGGACTGTCAACTTGCAGAACTGGTTGAAACACATGGTACAGCACGCGACGATGGTAATCGAGCTCTTGCGGAAGTGAGCGCCATTCTCAAACCTATATTTTTTTGATGTGGTGGTGGGACGAGAGGTAGGCTGTTGTCATCTCTCGGAGTCCAGCTCTCCCCAATGCCGTTTATATGAACGTACCTGGTTTTCCACAGTTTATACCGTAAACGTCATCGATCGTCATGCAGTCGACAGCGGAAACATGGCGCACATGGCTACACGGCATATTACGCGTTAAAGAGACGTAAGACGGTGAATGGCAACTTCCGTAGCACGCGACATGAGGGAACGGAAGAGGGGAAGAAATTAGGGAAATGAAGGAAGTTGAGGCCATATGGGTCCTCGTAGAGAACACAGTTATTAATCACACTGCGCAATTTGGAGCTCGTTCGCAAAAAGTGCCTGGGTATTTTGTCAGATTTGTCCGTTTTTAGAGAACTTATCTGGTTGGCCATGTTGTCTTAATTAAGTGCGAATTGCGCCGTAATATAACGCGGCAAGAGCTATCAAATCGTGAGTCGCATCACCTCCTTCGAATATTGCCCGCAGAGAGTTAATGCAACCGAATTTCAAAACGGCACATATGCACTTGGGAAGAGTAGTGGGAAAGAGTATATGAGAAGAAAGAAAAAAAGGTAAAGTGCGAGCTTTTGTCCAAAACTAATCACATACATGAAACTCGAAAATTATTAAGTGGGTTTTTTTTTTAAATTGACGGCTCGAAGTTGAGTTGGAAAGAGAAGTGGAGTTAGAATCTACTTAATAGATTGCTTGTTCCATGCGCATGTACTTGTTCCAGGCGCATGCGGCAATGAGCGAACTGGAAGAGCGAATAGGAGCAATTCGTTTGAAAACACAATCTTCTGAGACGGTGGTGCAGGAAATGACTCGAGACATCAAGCAACTTGATGTCGCGAAGCGTAACCTCACCGCTTCGATTAAGACTCTTCATCATCTCCATATACTTCTTACTGGCGTGCATTCACTCGGTAACACCGTAACGTCATCGTCGACTGTCATATTTATTAACTTATTTTGTTAAATAACCCCCTTCCCTCCACTTACATCTACCGACCCCCTTGAGCTTGACTGACGGTTAGCTGTTTCACAGTTTCACCATACTAATGGACCAGTGCACTTTAAATGAATTTGAACCTCGGTTGCCTACTCTTGAGCATACGTATCGTTTCCATTCCTCGGCCTTCATACACGTTCCTTTTTTCGTGGAAGAAGTCGATACGTTGTCGATTACCATGCAGTGAAAATATCCATTTCCCCTATTTTTCCTCCATTGTTTTTCTCGGATGAGAGTGGGGACTACCGGCATTTAGATGTATGATTGCAACGCTAGTTAAATCGTTGCAGGTGCATGGATCGATCAGCGTCGTTACGGTGATATAGCGTCTCAACTGCCCGCAGTGCTGAACGTATTGCAACTGTTCAATTCTTATGTCGAGGTGGAACAGGTTAAGAACGTTGCTGAACAATTAGAACGACTCAAACAAAAACTCGCCATTCAACGAGGATGGGGGGGGGGGGGGGGGGGGGGGGGGGAGGAGGAGTGGAGAGCGATCAAGCTATTTGAACTGGTAGAGTATAGAAGAGTTCAACTTGCAACCCACGCTTCCTCCTCCTTCTTCCGTCAGCCAGCTCAGGAAGCCGTAGAAAGCGATTCAAAGGTGGGCTGCTATTTTAACACTGCAAAGCTGACGTTACTATACGATTTGGCCATTTGTTGTCTTTCAACGGGAGCAAGCGTTTGATCATTTTTTTTTCGAACTGTGCGCATTTTAAGCTGCTCCCTAAATGTGCAATAGCTGAGTTGAAATCCTCTGTATCAACTGATCTAGTTCGTTGGGAATTTTACGGTTGTAGCATAATGGGATTAGAAATGCTAATAATCCCCTCGCACCTTCTGTAAATGCTCTTGCAGCTTTTCATGATTGACATAAAAGATATAGTATTGAAATTGCCACCCAACATAATTTTTCCCAGAACGTTGCTTGTTCTTGCCTTAATTGTGTAAACGCTGCCCAGTATAATGAATCGGTGCGTTTCATGCCCGTCTGGAAGTAAAATTCAGCTGTTTTCGTTTTTCTCTTTGTTTTCTTTTCTTCACTGTCTTTTTTTGGTCAGCTTTTGTTTTCCTTCTAAAATCCGGCAACATGTTGCATTTTCCTCGCCCTTATTGTTGAGATTCGGGGAGAGTATATTTACTGACATGCTTGTCGAGATCTCTGTTGTGTAGTTTCGGTCATTCGTATTTCACAGTTTGTATCAGTGAAACAATTTGGATCTGAGCACGCAAGTGCGTCGTGCTGCATCCATGAATATATTTTGAAACCTTCGATTTACTCACCTTTGAAACTTAAGCGTGTACAGCTTTCTTCGCTCTCCTTCTGGCACCTTAACTGCTTTCGCAAACTCACTACCAGCTAGGTAACCAGTGAGGATAAAACTACCTTGGTTGAGCACCGAACAACACCGGCGATGGTTGGGTTAATGGGGCGCCTTAAACCACTTGAACAGGAGACCCGCTAACTTTTTTGCACATATGCCTCTTCTCTTAGCACTAAAACTGAAACATTTAATCATCCGTCCGCTTATATGTTCATTTCACATTGACTGGTTCATTTCACTTTATGGGTGAATGTTTGAAATCGTAGCGTTGCAGCGAAATGCTCTTAAACTCCACCTTTCAGGACCTCTGCTTGTCAAGGTTCTCGAGGAAGGGCTTATATTCATATTAAATTTTTATTCAAATAAATACGGTATTTTTGTTGACTTTGAGGCAGGCTCACTGAATGCATCAGTGACAGACATGTGTCGGGTAGCTTCTTGTCTGGACGCGGGTGTACGTGCTGATTTTTGCAAGTGGTTTATCGAGCATCAACTCTCTGAATATACGGTTCTGTATGGCGAAAGTGAAAGTATCGCATGGCTCGATAAAATTGAAATGAGGTAAGACCGTTTATTTGTTTTTGCATTGTTTTTGCATCAGTTTCCTCAATCTGTAAAGTTTAACCCGTGGTAATAAGTAAGCTTTTTGGCTTTTTTAAACGAAATATTGCAATTGGTTTACTGCGGTCTTCATAGTTTAATATGAACTAACTTGAGAAAAGCCTCGCTTGTTATTTTCATAGCTGATGGTGGTTCGTGTAACATTTGTTTTTTTATTTGCTTCAGATAGCTGTCCCTTGGTTGATATATTACCGTTTAATGTAGTAATTTATCCCGGCTTTTCGAAGGAAATTGTTAACTGCTAAAGGATATCAAATTTATTCCTTTATCATATGACGGGAGCGATGCATAAATGAGTCATACGACGATCAAGAATTAAAATTGCCACGTTTTTTGTGGATATCGTTGGTTTGTTGTTCTTTTGATAAAGTACTGGTGCGAACAAATGAAGCTGGGTTTTCATTTTTTTTTGGAGTGTTTAGCGTTTTAGGTCACGAGAGAAAAGATCCAGTTTGAGCGAGAAGGGCTACTTGCTTCATATAGTGTCTTCAAGAGGAAGAGGAGGGACTGATAAGGGAGCTCTCGAAGGAGATAATGAATTTGAGCTGAACTGAGTAATTTCTATCTCCGGAGGAAGGAATAAGCTGTTTTATGGAGCGATTGTTTTGCTGAGATTGGGTTCGAATTGAAGGTTGCTTAAATTATAGGTACAAATGGTTTGTTCAGAAGCTGACAGAGTTCGAGCGCTCAGGAATGGCGAAAGTGTTTCCGCCGGATTGGGAGATGGGTAGGCGGCTCACTCTCGAATACTGCAATGTTACGAGGTGGAATAACCGTTTTGTTTGCCCTGGCTGACATTTCGATTGAAATTTCAAATCGAATCTTTTATTTAGTCGATAGGCAGAGACTACCTTTACGAAATATCAATGATGATACAAAGGGATATGATCAGATACACTCATAATACCGAGTAGATTTTATTTCACGATATGCACCTAATTTAATCGAAAATCTCTCTCAAGTTTACATTGTTTCTCAACATGACATCTTTTCATCACAACGCATCACCGTTCAGCTCAAGAGCAACATTTTATTAAGGAAAGCAGTCGCCCGGTGTCTCATGGTTTTTAATCCGTAATTTGTTCGGAATATTTCATAGGTATACATCTAGCGCCTCCTTCGGCTGAGTTGTTTTTTGTTAGCAAATTATTCAGATTTTCACTAAGTTGGCAGTTTTGCATCTTCTTGGCCATTACTTTAATTCGGTGATGCTCAATGTTGAAATATCTCCCCGGTTTTAGTGGGCCTTGTATAAACCAATTTGCTCAAATTTTTTAAGGTCGTGAATGACTCTGATCGAGTGGTTTCAACTCGTTGCAATACTTTAAGGTCTTTTTCGTTGCTGTTGCGGATGGGCAGAAATCATCTGATTTTAGGGATTACATAGGCGTTTAACTTGTGCGCTGATTACGTCTAACCCCCTCCCCGTTATTAGCATGGTTATGCATTTCTTATTCATAAATTGGTCATTGAAGATATAAAACTTGTGCGCTGATTACATCTAACCCCCTTCCCGTTATTCGTCTCCGCCAGCGCGTTACGCACAGCCTTGTTGCCATCTAGGATTTTATGGGTTTCGTAACTGTGGCTGTTCCATATAATCTCTGAAAGAAGCCCCTCGTTCACCTTTCCATTCCAAGCGTCAAATATCAGTTCCTGTTATGGATAATTATTTTATACAAAGAAACGTTTCAGCTTGAAAAACCAAAAATTAACTGTCGCTTTACTACTGTGCATGCGTTGTGTGATTTTGTAATGCTGTCTTACAGAGATATGTTAGAGCGAATGATGCGAAGAAGACGTGCTGAGCTCGATTTCAAAGTTCTAGCACATGCTATAAATCACACGATAATGTTCGAAAATTTATTGTGCAAACGTTTCCCGGCCAAAGAGAAATTCAATTTTGATAAGGTGAGTATTTACTTTAAACAGTCTTCAGACGCAACAATCGTACAGTTTAGTCATGTAATTAGGGAATTGTTTCTTCATCCAGAGAGCTGATGAAACATATGAGTCATTCAATTTCTGCTTGTCATTTAACCATCGATTGCGTTTATCATGCACAGCCTTAACTAGTTCGCACCTGTGCGATGTAGGGCGTTGTTTTTGGCAAGAGAAGCAGGAAAGGGAAGTGATTCGTGCGCAAAATTTAAAGCTTCGCTCCTCTAGGAAAACTCGCGTTGTGGAGGTCTTGCGTTGTAAAGCGAGAGTTTTTGGTGGGGAGAGAATTCTTTAGGAATGAGCTAGCCAGGAGGAACCCAACAGAAATGTTGAGGAGCACGGAGGATCCTTCACTACTTTGTCCCCGATACCGTAACATTTGAGACCTGGGAAACTTGTGCCGTAGGATATTTATGGATGGTGCATCCGACCCTGTACGCTGTTCCATATTGATCGTCACTTTGCAGATAATATGGCGTGTATTCGACAACTATATGGATGTGTTTGTGAGTGCACAAAAGAAGAATCTGGATAATTTCTTGGAGGGTTGTGTGACGAAAATCAGAAGCGGTGTGGAGAGGCCATCCAGAGAGTCGGCACCAAGCGCCTATCCATTGCCCTCATCGGCTGATATGTTCCTTCTGCTCAAGAAAATTATCACCGAATCGTCGAAACTCAGCTCAAATCCAAACGCACTTTTAACGTTATCTTTTCTAATTCGTCTTCTGCCTTTCATGAACTTAAATAGATGGAAGGTGTTTTGTGACTGGGTGGAATCCGATAGTTGTTCTTATTTTAAAAGAGCGAGCAAGCGCCAGGGGAGGTGAACATCATCCAATTCTGCTACACCCGAACTATGGAGAGAGATGGAGTTGCAGTCAGCAAATGGATCTCAGACGAAGGAGAGTTGATCATAAACTGCACGCTGGCCACAGAGGTGACGAGTCGGAAATCGCCGGAAAAATAATATTAACGAAGAAGAGGGCAGCTTGGACATAGAAGAATGTTGCGTTTTTGTAAAATTAAGCGTAACATATCGATTGATTTGTAAACTGCTGCAAAAAAAGTTAGAGTGATACTGGACGAGTTTTGGAGGGGGTCTTCTGGTTCGTCGCGAGATGTTTTGACCTTCGTTTCCTCATGGGAGCAATTTTCGCGACAAATTATTCATGACATTTTTGCGGTCTCGGAGCTGCGTGCTCCGCAGGTCGCTTCTGCTCTTCTGTTTTTTCTCTTTTTTTCTCGGAGCTACGCTGGTTGCAGCGAGCTTCGACAGGTGCTGTGCTGCTTCGACGATGTGAGGGTGTATAGAATTTTGCATGCAGAACTTGCTGTTTCGAATAGGACTGGAAAGAGGTTGAGCATCTGCACTAATTAATAAGAACCTAGGATTGTATGTGCCGAATTTCGTGCGTGTAGCTTTGCGCACTGATTTGCCGAAATAATAGTCCCTACCTTTGATTATCGTAGGCTGCTCGATTCGACGCTTTCCAGGGATTTGGTTGACGTGCTACGTGGTTGCCTTCGTGGTTACGCGCATGGATGCCTAACAGCGTTCCTTCCATCTCTGTCATCCACGCAGTCATCATCTGCTTCGATTCTTCAAACCCTAATGCGGTCAGTATGCAGTAATTACTTTCGCTTTAAAGTGATGACACCAGGGCTTCTATTCGAATGATTTTATTTGGGAAACTAAGGCTACTGACTGCCGACAAACATCATTCTATTTGATAAGTTTTGTTTCTGAGAACCTCAAGGGAGAATTTAAATTGTAGTATTCTTCGTTTGATTTGTAATTTTCGTATTGTTTCCAGTTTTGCATTTTCCCTAACAAGAGAGACTAGAAAGGCAAATGAAATGGCACTATTGCATTGTGAATGAAATTATGTCATGAGTATTTATCTCGCGAGTATAATGAAACAGTAAGATGGCATAATCCATGACAACCGGTCCGAGATGCTACTATGGTAGTGAGTGTATGTTAACCTTGATCACTGATCTCCCAGCTTGAATCCGATGATTGTGGGTTTTTCGTAGAGTACTATCCTTTTTTCATGGTTTTAACTCCATCTGCATCTAAGAAGTGGCTGAAGACTTTTTCGATATTCTACACTTGCTGATTACTTTGGTAAAGCGATTAAAAATTGTAGAGATGAGACAGCAGTTCGTCTGACTACAGAGCAGCAGTTCTTTACATGCTGCATTTTGGCAACTGCTGATTGGTGTGCTGAAACGACACTGCAATTGCAAGAGAAGCTGAAGCAACGTGTTCAGGTTGATATTTTGTCCTCAACAAAATTCTCCGTCCAGTCATTGTTATTGATTAGTTCTGTTCACCCATTGTGAGCAAGATGCATACAATGAGTGCATGGCGAGTGCAGTGAAGGTGTGATGTTAACCTGTCAGGTGAATGCAGGTTATGTGGATTCATAAGTTAGCAAAATTATTTAGATGTGACCAAAAAGCATCGAGCAAAGGTGAATTTTTGTTGTAAGAAAACGATATGAGACAAATCAGTAAAAGACATACGTGACACATGATTTATGTCATTCTAGGATATCACAACACAATTTGTCAAAGTTCATAGTCGGAACATTTTTACGCATTTGCCAGTATTTGGTAATCATTGTATATTTTCTGTTCGGTGTGGAAGCTCTGAAAAATGAGAAACTCATAGTCAAACATCCAGTCGTTGCAATACGTTTTGCTCCAGAATTTTAGTTTGCAAGCAGAAAAATAAGCTGCTCTGAACTGCGCAGGAAACCGATTTTATGTAATCTCACTTCTATAGATTATTTTCATCTTTTTTTTTGCAGAGTATTGACCTAAATCAGGAAATGGAGTTATTCTACAGTATATCGAACAACTCGCTCTCGGTGCTTGTTCAAGATGTGGAATTTGCTTGCGATGCTGCGCTTCAAGCCATGATTAAAATTAAGTAAGCTAAATATTGAATTCATTATCTACATTTCTCTCGCTGACCTTTCTCTTTCCATCGGCGAAGTTTCTTGCATGTCTGCAGGTGAGTGAAGTGCTCTACTAAAGGCGTCCACTTCGGTTTCATGTTTGGTTAGCGTGATTCTTGCCAAATCAATATCCAAAAGCCGAATCGATCGACTGCCAATGGGGCCGAATGGTGCCAGCTTAAAAACTGTTGAACTATCTTTTCCATAGGTCGAGCACGGTTTCCAGTAGAAACTCGGTTTCTTGATAGGGTTCTGTTTCCCACTGCTTGGGTCAGAAATGCTTTGAGGAGCGCAATAAACGACTGAGTGGATGCAACCGTCATCTTGCTTGCGGTAATGTGAAAAAAAAACGATCAAATGTAATATCTTTTCAATTTTGTACTTCGACCTAATTTAATATCTTTTCAACTTTAACTTCCACGGAAAAAGAGAAGACTAGGCAGCTTCATATGCCTTAATTAAAGTTGGATATGTTGATCAAAAATGTACGTCTATTAGCTGGAATGGTGTTGAAAGTGTCGGAGATGAGTCGCCGTATGTCTCTTCGATTCGCTCTCACCTGCGCTCCAGTGTGCCGCTCATCCGAGATTTCTTTGCCGATCGTCGCAAGTATTTCGCACACTTCTGTCTCAAATTAGCTACACAACTTGTCAACAAATTCCTTGGTGCGCTGTTTCGGTAGGTTCCTTGTCATCTCGATTAAAATTAGCCGCTTCGTTTCGGTACACCTTCATCCATTCGAATCAGTGTTTTCTCTAAAATTTTAGAAGAAGACTTCTGCTTGTCTTAGTATTTCCTTCCATCCATTCGATCCCTTTAATTGTTTGTTTTGCATTGATTATGAGTTAACTGGATTTTATGAGTGGGCATCATTTAATCCTTTCTCCTCTTACTCATTTCTCCGATTCTTATCTTTCGGAGAGAGAACGGAGGAGAGAATAACTGATTTTCGATTTCCGTGCAATCAGCTAGTGGTCGAAAGCTCAATATAAAGAAGGTTATGGTTGTTCGCGTTAAGGGGAACACGTGTGGATGTAGCTAATTTTTGTCCCATAAAACAATGAAAAAAAAAGTAGCATTGCGAGGTTCCGTTATGGAAGCACCAAGCAAACTTATTGGGGATGTGCTCCAGCGAATTCATATATTAAACCCAGCGGAGACCGACTGCGGAGCTAAACTTTGGGTCTAATGCCAAATCACACATGACTTTAATTTGCTGTAACGTGAGCAGCTGATTTAAAAGGGGGCCTTTGCTATTGATCAGGAGCGAATTCGAATCTGTTTCTCGCGAGAATGAATATCGATGCGCAGAGGCAACCTTTCATATGCTGGGGGAATTAAGTTCGCACACTGCTGGGGATGTCATGATTGGTTAGAATAATGTGGTAGTCGGCTTCTTATTTGTTCAGAAAAAAGCAATATCAAGGCTGTATTAATAATGTTCGGTCGGTTTTTGCTTTTGAGATGTCGTCCAGTGAGTGTAACGGGAGCAGAGCAGCTTCTTCTGGATACGCACGCACTCAAGATGTTTCTTCTTTCAATGCCATCTGTCGAATCGTCGATAAACACTAAACCACCTACCATCTATACGAATGGCGTGGTGAAAACGATGACGAAGGCCGAAATGATCCTTAAGGTTTGCCTTCTCTTTGCTCATACTGCATGTGATGATTCATTTGATGGCTGCTGCCCTAATTGTAGGGCAACATTTCGGCGTTTATGTTAACCCTAATTTTATAGCCTTGTTGACTTCGATAATGCGAACAAGTCACTTATAAAGGAGTTTAGGGGACAGGAGAGACGGAGAGGTCACACCGCTCGTCGAATAATCCGTGAGCGTAACAGATCAAGAGAACGAAAATAATGATTTTCCAACTGGAGCATTGATCGATTCTGATGTTTGAAGATGGTGATGTCGGAGACGGAATCAGCAGAAGAGTTTGTGATGGCTTATGCGCGTTTGTTACCGGAGTCGGACTCGTCCGAACTGCAGAAGGTTCTCGAGATGAAGGCCGTTCGACGGCAAGAGCAAACCACCATCATTCAACTCTATCGAACACGCGTCCAAGGACTTGCACCTACGGCTGCTGGCGTAAATCCAGGTCGGTTGCTTTGCATCGATATATAGTGTGTGTGTGTTTATATTTTCATTCTGCGATCTTTAACAGTTTTTGAGCCACAGAGTAACACTGTTAAATGATTAATGCATGGCTTTGAAAAGCGTAATGTTTATTATCCAGGCCATTTAGCTGTAACGGAGACAAGTTTAAATAAAAGTCATATTGCACAGAAAACGAAAGAAAAATGAATATGAAAAAGAAACCGATGATGGTATTAGTGAAACGTCAGTCCATCAGGACATCTGTTGGGCAACGAGAGAGGATATGCATCTCCTTCCTCATCGTATTATGCTCCTCGTAATATAACTTTCATCTTCCGACAATCAGCAAGCGGTGACTTTTTTGTATTTATGAAGTAAAACATAAGAGCATTTCATATTGACTACGATTTATTGCACTCACTACGGTGGATAGGATTTGCTCCTCCATTTCTTTTTGCGAATTTTTTGTCGTTTTTTTTTGCGAAAAAAATTTTCAGGCGAAGATTATTAACGTTTTTAAATGACGAGCATTTTCCAGTAGCAGTCAAGGAAATTTTACTGCTTTACCTCATGTTTATCTCATCTTCATTGTTTTTTATTTTGCGGCGTTTTAGGGCTTGACGACGGAAACTGCGGTATGGATGTTTGAAAGGCAGCAGTTTCGCAGAAGTGCATATTCTAAAATGATAGTCCTGTATTTCGGGGGCACGCTGTATACATGTGCATATGGTTTAATTCTTATTTACGGTTGGCGTATGAAATAACATTTCATTTTCAGCAAGTGCACAATCGTCAGCCTTTTCGGCCTTAGAGAGTATTGGTGATTCGAGTATGCGTCGATTAGAGCAGCTGGTTAAGAAGAAGCTATGATATCCTGTAGAATATTCCATGGAACTGCTACTACTTATCGGAGTTCAGCAGTGATTAGCAGTTTCTTTGCCTCTTTGTGGAAGGCCTTTACACAAGGTTTTGAATTGAGAAACGGAGTCAGAATTTTTTCCAGATGTCCCATCGTTTGAATCGCTTGTGGCCTGGAGAAAATGAAGCAAATTCTCAACTAGTATTTCAAGTCGCCTTTGACATTGCTTGGTTTATGGAGAGAATTTTAGTGCTTTTCACTTTATGCATTGACATGATTGGTGCATGTTCGTTATGACGCACAGTCGACACGATACCGAGAAAACGTTAATTAAGCGTTGAATTCGGTAAATGTGGAGGGCTGTGTCCACGATTCTAGAGTCGTGAAAAACAAGTATCATGTCTTTCATGCGACTGGTGGTTTATTATAAACTAAAACAAATGTTTGCTTATGTGCTTCCTTCATATTGTTTCCTCATAAGTCATAATTCCTTGTCAGTTATTCGGACTTGGTTCTGATATTTAAGCTGACGAAGAACTTGTTACTAATATCCGCTTTTTTAAACGGACATTTTTGGCTTCAGATTTGGAAAAGTCAAGTTCTGAAAGCAGGTCATGTATAGAAGGTTTGGTTCGGTTTCGTGAGTTCTGATACAGATTCGGCGTATTTCTCAGGAAATATTGTTGGCGACTTTTAATCAGAGCGTTGTATTTCTCGTAATATTACCTCAAAAGTCTGCCCAAAATACACAGATGAAGATTGCCATCTTGGACTAGTGAATGAAGGAGATGACGGAAACGATCTGATGGGGAAGTCGGACGACGTAGACGGAATGGAGAGGCCAATGGGCCAGCGCATCGATTGCCGAACTTTTAAGAGTGAAGAATGTTAGGTTCATAAGTTCATAAACCTCCAGATAAGCTACGGGAAAATTATAAAATTATGTCGCAGATGCAGCATGGTTCATAGCATTTATTCACCAACTAAACTTTATTGGCTGTTGTTGTTGCCGCTAACTTTTTTGTTCAGCGATTTCATATTTTGGGTACTAGATCTTTCGAGTTTTCTGGTAATGAAATTTCTCCATATTATTTAAGCTTGGAATAACGATCACTTACAATCGCAAGGGAGCAACGCTTTTGTTTGTATTGTAGACAGTGGTTACTTTGACGGGGAGTACAAACCGATGATAAAATCAAATGTTGAATTAAATAGAGTAGAGGCGTTTCGGGTGAAATTAGACCGTTTGAGAGGGCAGAGAGGGTAGAGGGGAGCGCGGATGTTATATATTATGCAATTTAGGAGACCAGAGGAAGTTATAAAGTGAAACTGAAATTGATGTACCGTATTATTTTAAAATATTTTTCAGATGAAGTCCACGTTTCGGTCACTTACCTGGACGTTTTTAAATTATTTGTGCACGTCGTTTCTTCCTGTCTTGTGCCAAATACTGACTGTTGGTTTTTACGTGTACTTTCTGAATTGATAGAGCTGTTTGTATGTTATCTGGGTCTAGCGAATGGGAAGTGTGAGGCGAGCCGTATGTTTATGCATATGGCACAAATTTGAAGTGAACGCTTATTTACTCATGAGTCGCGCATAAGACGTAAGCCGAATGCGTGAGGACACGATGGGCGGCTAACGTTTTTGTTTTGCTATGCCGGTGTTGTTACTATGTTGGCGTTTTGCCTGAAATCGTTTTTTACTTCTAAATTAATAAAACCTTTGTGGTACTAGCTTCTTCAAATGATAACCAATCTTCATGTGACGGTGACAGGTGGGATTATAACTTCAACGTCATAAGGCAACCGTCAGATGGAATGTTACGCTGAATTTATGCTAACATTGCAGATGTGCTTATCTAAGACCAGTGGTGAGCTCACATAGCTTAAAAAAAACGAAAATACTCGACTCCACTGGGTCAACGGAGAACGTTTTTTTTCCGGTTAAGTACTGTATGATCAAAAAATTTGTTTACGAAGTTCGCCAAAAGTAAATACACCAAATGCACCAATATGAAGTGAACGCTTATTTACTCATGAGTCGCGCATAAGACGTAAGCCGAATGCGTGAGGACACGATGGGCGGCTAACGTTTTTGTTTTGCTATGCCGGTGTTGTTACTATGTTGGCGTTTTGCCTGAAATCGTTTTTTACTTCTAAATTAATAAAACCTTTGTGGTACTAGCTTCTTCAAATGATAACCAATCTTCATGTGACGGTGACAGGTGGGATTATAACTTCAACGTCATAAGGCAACCGTCAGATGGAATGTTACGCTGAATTTATGCTAACATTGCAGATGTGCTTATCTAAGACCAGTGGTGAGCTCACATAGCTTAAAAAAAAACGAAAATACTCGACTCCACTGGGTCAACGGAGAATGTTTTTTTTCCGGTTAAGTACTGTATGATCAAAAAATTTGTTTACGAAGTTCGCCAAAAGTAAATACACCAAATGCACCAATATTTCTTCCTGAACAAATAGTTTTTTCCCCGCTGCTTTTTTCTACTTGTGAAACGTAAATTTTCCGAAAGCTTTTCAGAGAGCTCAGTTTTCCAGTGAAGACCAGTTCGGAAATTTTCATAGAGCCAGCTCATTTCAAGTCAATAATTCGTCAAAATGAAATAATCTGATGGAATGCTTTACGTCATTTGTTTGTTATGGGTGTTGTAAGTCAAATTACAATTCAGTGGTAAAATAAGCTGTAAGTATTTCCTGATTTCCGTACGACCGTTGTCCTAACGGTTATTGGTGCGTGGGCTTGCGTGATGAATGAGAGCTGCGTTCGCACTTAATACGTGGCCGAAGGCACACCGTCAACTCTTGAGAGCGTCTTGTGGAAAGCAGACGTTTTTACAGAAAGAAGAGCCAATAAGTCAAAACGCATTTCCTGCTAAACAAATACTGTCAGATGTATGGTGAGTTTCTCCACTTACACCTCGGCGATGTGTAAACTGCCGACAACGACAGGATGAAACAGTCTTGTGTCGTGTCATGAGGGTATCGCGCCTTCAGAAGACCACATCGCTAGCCTCATCTTTTTAAAGCTTCGAGAACCTTTGCCAGAAGTGACGAATCGACGGTTGCTGCCTTTATTTATATCCTTCTAAAAATTAACCTGAATTTGAAACATGTTTTACGCAAAAATCTTGGTTCTTGCTATTGTCGTGTTTTGCGTTGCAATGTCGTGCAAGCAACGAACGCTTCACGCTTCATACAATTCCACTTACTAAGATTACGTTGGCGAACTGAGATCAAGTAATTTTAAAAAGAAGTAACAGACTGGTGCTTGACTGCCTTGAACGAATGAAACCGTACGCTGCGTTTTCGATAGAACAAAAGCCGAGGACAAAGCAAATCGAAAAAATAAAACGCCTGCCGCGTATTTATGTACACACCGAATCTGGGCCTGCATAAGACGTGTTCGATATTACAGACACACGACGCCGTGTCTAACGTTGTCGATTCCATATAGCTTCTGGCAAACACTAAACCCAGATGCCGTTAACACCGCGAAGAAAGCACACTTTATATGGTGTGTATGGTTGGTGATATTTTCGAGAGAATGAGCGCAAAATGCTCATATAAAAGCAATCATTTTTTGGAACATATGATTGCAACCGTTACGTGTAATATGGCTAAAGACAATACATTTTAAAAGCTTTCGATCTCTCTCCTCCTCTCATTCTCGACTCGTCGAAGTGCATCATCGAGCGAGCAGAACACGGTGATGCCGTATGCGGCAATAAAAGTAAATCCGGAATTTCTAATAATTTTAATGATCACTCTAATTTAATCTTTGCATGCTATGAAGTGGCAGTCATTGGAAAACCATTCATAATGGAAGTGTACCAAATGTACATAGGTGACACAATCGACTCATAGTTCTAAGAACATTTCCATGTAAACGATGATCCAACAAGGTGGAAAGGACTTAATCCAATGTCAGCATTGTCATCGGTTCCATCTCATCCAGCACGTTTTAGTCCAAATGACTTTTATTAACCTGTATGAAACCCGACCTGATAAGGAGATGTTTCGCTGATTTCGAGTGGCTGCGGCGAAATTCCCTCCAGACGTCAAACAAAATCTCCAAAACAGCTCTGCGCAGTTGATAAAATGTAAGTGCAAGACTCACAGTCAAGAGAAGTGCTCTGAACAGGGACAGAGATTTCTATTTTTCTACTATGGTAAGGAAAGGCGTGATAATTTCAGATAAAACTATTTCATTTTGCTACTGTCGAGAGTTTATATATCCGCAACAGCCAGGGGATGTTGAGTAATTCAGCAGACATTTGAGGGTATTTGCTAAGCTGGAAAGATGTTTCGACCCGCTCGTTCATCATTTTGTACACGTCCGTCTTCCACAACCTGTGCCAGAGAGCAGTTATGTCAATACATCAATTATACGTCCAGCGTTCAATAATCCGAAACGCTCATACACAAGAAAATCAAACCAAATTGGCGGCACGTAAAAGAATTAGCGGTAATTACTAGCACAGAAAAGAACTAATTTTGACCTATATCGTTCAGGTGAAACGCTCGGCACAAAACTTTTGATCAGATTGTGTCATTTAACACAAGAATCGTAAAGTTGTGATGAGCCCAGCCGCAACATGAGTTCTACAATTGGCCTTTCTGAGACAGGTCATCTTCACGACGAGTTCTAAAAATGATCTCTGTGCCCAAAGTAGCTCTCCGAGGAAGCGAAAGAATTTCGTCGCTCAGAAAGCAGTGTTGGCGCAGTTGGTGTATTTACGTTTGCGAAATTTCGTCAACAAATTTTTGATGTGGTGGTGTGTGATCGCTTCAACTAAGAATCCTCTGCTAATGATTCACAGGGGTCGACAATAAGTTTTGGGACCCACGTGAGCTCACTGATCTCTCGCCGCCACGTCGCTATATAAGCTCTCCAAGGTGCACAGTGAAACAGTGTGTCGCATCCTGAAGGGATCTCACCTTTAGAAGACCGCCTCCGCGAGATTGCATCCTGACGACTGCCCCAAAACTTTGCTCTGGTTGCAAGTGACGAAGTGGTGGTTGCTGCCTTCGCTCTCATCTTTATAAAACTCGACCTGAATTCGATAGCGATGGTTACCGCGAAGTTCTTTGCTCTTGCTATTGTCGTTCTCTGCGTTGCAATATCGGTGCAGGCAACCCCGCAGGCGGCATCGACCCCCCCCCCCCCCCTTCACCCTCTCCCCACCCTCACTCCCTCTTTCCCCGATATCCCTCTCTCGCCGATGACACACCCCGATATCCAGCGTAACGTTTTATTTGAACTTTAAGAATTTTCCTTCAACGTTCTGCTAACGAGCACTATAGAAACTGTGTCTTCAAAAGCAATGGAACCATGTCAGCTTTATGCTCAGTTCGAAAAAAACAAAGCACAACAGATTGAACGTCGCGTACAGAAGCAACCAGCACATAGAGTAACGAAAAAAAGTCGCCTGTTGTAAGATCTCGATTATCAACCCCGGGAAATAAAAAAAATCCCAACCGTCCAAAGAAGCAGGCGCATGGGCGGAGGGGGTCAGACCATAAGGAATGGATTTTTCATCGAGGTCTCACTGTACGTCCAGTGAAGTGCGATCATTGTTATAAACTGAGCCAGCGTTCGAAGACTAAACGCGTCTTGCATATGAGTGTCTGTATGGTCGTCCAAACCATTCAAAACTGTCGTAACGATCCGGAACGCTCCAATCACGACTGTCATAATAGCGGCCCTGATAAGATGGATTGTAGGCTGCCTGCGGGGTTGCCTGCGCCGATAGTGCAACGCAGAGAACGACAACAGCAAGAGCATCTTGACCTCGTTTCGTATCTTAACCGCCCCTCTTGAGTCATTATGAATTCAGGACTTCTCGTTGGCTTGTTCCTTGTTTCGTTTGAGTGACGTAAATATACCATCGACTCTAATCCTCAAACAAGAGCAATATAAATCACACGCGTAACTTTTTATAATTTGCATAATTTGCATCGCTCCATTTTATTTTTCCCATGCTGCGAACCGAGACGCCGTGGTAATTCACCAATAACAGTGAATAGAAGGTATGAAAACAGTGCTCAGATAACACAACCGAATATTGTTTCTACCCCAATTCCAGGTAATCCAGAATTTACGAGTTACTGAAAGCACAAATGCTATGACAAATCGGAAAAGCAAGATGTGCGCCGTATTTTTATTTATATAAAATTAGTTTTGCGCTTTCGATTTGTTCACAGAACAGATTTTACAGTCTATGCGAGCGAATTCTATTCGAGTCGAACTGAGGTTTTCCGAAATCTTTTCTGCTTTCCGAAGGGAAGCAGAAAAGATTTCGGAAAACTTTCCGAAGGGTGACAACTTCTAACAGGTGTACATTAAAAATTACCGTTTTTACAAAAACAGCTTCACTATCTTTATCGCTTGGATGTACATCTTCGGGTTGCTCGCTCATTGGGTGTTGTTGAAAGTACGAATAAAAGCAACTGTTTTCGCCAGGCACGAATTTGCTTCTTTTCTTCATGAGGCTTTAAACATTTTGTCAAAATTAACCACTTAAGAATATTTTCCTACAAGAAAAGAGCAGCTGCTGACCGAAAGCTTAGAGTGCGGTGCTGAATCGATTAACGCCAACCATATTATCGTTCATCGTGCGAGTGACAGTGAGACGAGTGGATAGCAGAACACAGGCCCTGATAAGGGCAAGTGGCATATCAAGGTGGTAGACCTCAATGAAATCCACTGATGGAATGTGTGCAAAAATACACATCCGCCATTAGGCGGGCATTGCAGTTGGCACCAGGCCGATGTTGCACATTCTAGCGACATTCAGTAGTTGCATCGAAACCGGATGCAAGTACCGTGGAATTGGCGTCCGCAAAAACCATCATAATCGAGCACTTGCGTATTTAGGGTGCCATAATGGACTAGATGAAAAATGTCGAATTCAAGAAGTGGAGTTCGCTGCGAAACTTCGCTACCGTATTTTGATGGTGGAGATATCGGAAACGTCTTTTTCCAGGTTTTAGATTCTGACCCCCTTGGCGATGTGTTATTGTGTCTATCCACTGTGAGGGCCCAGACTGCCGCCGAATCTAACAGGATGGGTTTCTTACAACAGGTATGACGCAACTGATGTGTATTTTCCATTTTTGCTAACTCCATTACTGAGCACACCAATCTGTTTGGCCCAGTCGAGAACTCGCAACTCTAGAAAATCGCAACTGTCTCCAGCGTCCCCGTGGTCAGAAACTTGCAGTGTGGTAATGTTTCCTGGTCGTTTTCTCGGCTGTTTCAATGCTTCTTTGCAGTAGAAAACGGCTATTAGAAAAAGTATGCTTCAGATGAACAGTACTGCGCCGTTCTTAAAGCTTTCATGAAATGAATCGTGTTGTTTGTGCTCTGCGCTAGAAGTCGCTTTCGTTGGTGTTTACATTAACTCCTAGTAAGAAACTCAAAAATCTTGTCAACGATAGTAGAGCTGCGATGACAGTGACAACATACGCAGATGTGAGAAATTCTTATCTACCACTCAAAATTCATCGTTTTCCCACGTTTCGTGAATCTCGTGATGGTTTTATGAAAGCAAATAAATTTCAGAAAATTTTGATTCCGGAATTGCGAACCGCCAGCGAAACTTGTTCGTTTAGGGTGTAAAATCTGTTCCACGACCAGTCAAATGGTGAATAGAAATATCAGAGGGAAAGAGTAGTGGCACCAGGGATCGCAGCAAATGGGAAATGGAAAACACACGTGAAGAACATATGTAAAGAAACTGCGTGCGTATTGCGTTTCCGATTTGCTGCGGCCTCTGCCTTTAAGCTTTCAACAGTATGTAGATTGTGGCTTATTTGTAGGTGGAGTAGAAACATACTTCGGCTGTGTTACCCGAGCACGGTTTTCATACCTTCTCTACCTATTAATAGTGGCTTCAAGTAATGTCTCCAAGCATGTAAAAGATAAAATGGAGCGATGCAAATTATGCAAATTATAAAAAGTTACGCGTGTGATTTATATTGCTCTTGTTTGAGGATTAGAGTCGATGGTATATTTACGTCACTCAAACGAAACAAGGAACAAGCCAACGAGAAGTCCTGAATTCATAATGACTCAAGAGGGGCGGTTAAGATACGAAACGAGGTCAAGATTATGAGGAGTTGATTTCGGGAAAACACAACGTAGCTGTTTCGTTCTCGCCCATCTTATTCAAAGGTATCTCGAAGCCATCTGACGCATATTAATGAGAAATCCATCAAAAGGCTCCAGTTCATCAACGAGCTAAAATTTTTTTATAAGCGCACTGAACATGGGTGCACTTGATGCAGTCCTCATTTCAAGGTTTATTCGAACTTAGCTTAAGTAAAACTCATTTTTGAAGTTATAAGCTTGGGTCCTTTACTTTCACTCGATAGCAGCAAATATTGCCTCTACATCAACGCAAGAAAAAGTGCTTTCTTAATGAAATGCCGCAAAAATTTTAGAAAAAGGGATGCAGTTAAACGCAAGGAAGAGGAAGCGGCCGGTATGTGGGATGAGTGAGAAATTCAGTCGGCTGCAAACACGAAAATTCGATGAAACCGGAATCAACATAATTAATATTTTTTGCTTCTGTGACTCTTCTCTTACGACTGTAGTGCGTCGATATAAGGCGTCCACTACACGTTAATGTATTGGTTCACGTCTTATGCGTCATTCGCTTTCAAATGAGCGCTTAAGTATGCATAAACATAGACGTTTTCGACTCGCTACAGCTCATTCTTCACTTCAGTGCATAACGAGAGGGTTCATTAGCTATTCAGCTACCCAAATTACACTAGCTTCAAACTTTTACTAAATGAAAAAGCGTTCAGATTGTCTTGTGAGCAATTTAGGCAGTGAGCGAGTATAGAGGTGTGAAAAACATTTACGTAAAATCGCGCTAAGAAGAGGTGCGAAGGAAAGAAGGAACCGATAGATGTTTTGAACGATGAGAGACGTTGCAATATGGAATTTTCTATTTTAGTATGTTGAATTTTTCGAGACAGCATAATGTATTGGTGTTCCTTGAAAAACAAACGTACAACCACAATCAATGCTTTCACTGTTTATTTGATCCTCTCTCTTTGCATACGATCACCATTCCGCTCGCTCGAGCAACGACCAGTCTGATGCAGTCATTCGATATCGTTTATATGAGAAAATAGAATAAACATTTCGATTATATCTGGCGTTAGCTGATGGGTTGTAGAACTGTTTGTCGTTATCTTAATACCCCTCAAAATTAGTCCTTACGCAGTGTTGCAACTGTTGGTCTGTCTCGTATGGTTTTCTTTAAATCCAGGAACAGATAGTTTTTGCTCGGTGCCATTTGATGGGTCGGAAAAGTTCGACAAATGATTCGTCTTCAGAAAGCCCCACTGCCGAATGACATCGAGTGAGGCCATTTATGGATGCGGCCATTGCCATAATGCATGAACGAACACCTATTTCGACTTTTGCCAAATTCGCTCTTCAACATTACGTGCTTTGTGACACACGACTGCATAGTTTGTGGCCTATGCATAACAAAATCGACAACATCATTACATTTTTTACATAGTCTGAATGGCACTGGTGTCGTGCATATGGGTATTGCTCAATCATTTCGGTCCAGAACGAGTGATATCTGTCTAGATGAACTTCTGAAATCAATTTCGCAATGTAAACTGCAATTTGCTAAGAAATGTTATCAAGAAGTTGTGAAGAAATCAGTTTAGAAACTGACTGAGAAACGTTATCCATTCACTTCGGTTTTTGCAATACTCTTTATCAGGCCAACAATGTTAACAATATTGCGTTGTCTTCGAAAAGTGGAATATGCGAGCCGAAAGTTTTGCATAAAAATTTCTTCGATATAAAGCAGAATAAATTTTGAGCAAAACAACGAAGAAGTCACAAATGCAGTGAACAGATGCAGAAAATTAATTAAGCAAACGTTTTCGATTAACTTTCGAAAAGTTTCTTTGTTAGCTGTTAGAAATTTAACTTCATACGAACTGGCTGTGCACATTGGTTGTGAAATTATTTTTGATCTCACTTTCAGCTCTACGCATTTCAACCACGGCGGTGATAGCATTGATCATTTTGATGAATCATTCGACTGTAGTAGTAATAACGTAAGTACTAATGTCTTTAATTCGTCAAACAAAAAAAGAACGGAAATAAAAACAAAAAAATATGGACGAATAAAGCAAACAATCACTATCACTAAAAGCATCTATTAGCTGAACACAAACTCGTAGATCAAGATCGAAATGTTTTAGACGATTTGTGAACAAAGCAAAGCTATGCGCCTAAACAAGATCATTAGGAGGTTTGTTGGACGCTCGGACGACCCGAAAACGAAATAAAACGGAAGGTAGGATAAGTGAGACTTGCGAAAACAATTAATGGTTATTAGCCCACAATAAAGAACGTAGATCAGAATGAGAGAAAATGTAATCAAATGTAATATTCCAGTAACCGTTAACAATTTTGAAACAAAATATGTGATCTAAACCAAGCTGACCATACTCTAGCGATTTTATACTACCATATACTCAAACGAGTTGCGTAACTCGATCTCTATGAACCTGCAAGTATTTTGAAATGCTATTGTTGTGAAGCGCAATTTCCCAGAATCTCTATTTTCGATGTTAAAAGCGGCCACCAAACTGGACAACTGGACGAGGACGGCAATAGACAATGAAGTCTCCATATAACGTTCTGGACTCAGCTATATTGAATTGCTCGTAGAAGGCATTTAGCCACCCTAACGCTTCATTTATCACTGACTCACAATGAGCCTTCGGATGTAAAGATCGATCAACGAAAACTCTCGAATCTCGGTCAGAACCAGCGGTTGGAATCAAAATATCGGAGATTCGTAGCGGGGCGTTCTCGCTCAGTGCAGAAGTATAACAACCGAGATTCTTCTCTAATAAATCGCCAAGGATTAGATTATTCATTGTACGAGACGGTCTAAGTGTCACATCGAAGCCCTCTAAAATTCAGAAGCGGATGCCCGATCGGCATATAAATCTTCCGATCATTAGCAAAGTTTCACAGATAATCGTCAATCCATCTGTGACATCGTTCACATACTGTACAAATAGCGTGTAACGCAGTAGGCTACTACGTCGTGGAACACCACTACCGATGCCAAGCGATTGGAAGGGCTGGCCCACTTTAGTTCGAAGGCACTAGGGAGGCAACGAATTCACTTCTGGGCCTTTCCCAACATTCAGTACCTTGACTGTTTAATAATTTTTCGTGGCTCACAATGTCGAATACATTAGCGCAATCGACGTGTATAACATCAGCATGGTTTTGATTATTCAGAGCCAAAATCCATTAATGGTAGCAGCTCAGCAAGTTGGAAACTGTTGACTTTCATTCTTGTAAACCAAACTGCTTCGGGTTGAGCGAATTGTTTTGAATAAAACGATTATAAAGGGATTTCCGAATGATCACATCCATGAATTTGCATGCCGACGATTTTAGCGAAGTAGGTCTATGATTGGAAATTTCTTTAGTCGAAGGTTTCTTGAAAAGCGGAGTGACTATTGCAGGTTTCCAAGGGGAAAGAATCGGGGAAGTTTTGAGAGATAACTTTAAAAGAATTGAAGGAGGATAGCAAAAACCATCAGAGACCGTCTGTATATGGAATAATGAACTCATAATCGCTGGATCAAATGTGCTAATTTCTTTCGACTTGAAAAAAAAAACGCAGATGGACGACTAAATAAACTGATACTGAGCAAGATACATAAACAGAATAAGTAGGAGGAGTATGTGCCTTTAGAGGGTTAATAAGATATGCGTTTTGACAATCATACTCAATAATATAGCCCGCTTCATGAACTATTTACAATTAATGGCAATTGAGGTTTTAACTGATCTGTTCACTGTTAAAAAATTTCATCTAAAGATTCATTTTTCTGTAACTGGATCAACCTGAAGAGAAAACCTAAATGATCGCAAAATTAGCATAAAGTTTTTCTGCTCCTTTAATTGTTCATAATTTCTTAGCTGAAAAGAACCTCTTTAAAGTAGAATATCGAAGATGGCCGAGTTTTTGAATATATTTACTAAATTTCATCACCTGCAACTTTGGTGGTTTTCGAATTCAATTTGCTGACAAACACATATACTTGTGTAAACGTAATTTTTTAATGTAAAAATACAGAAAGCTATGAAAAATTCGGTTGATATTTGCTTATATATGTGGGATAACAATATTTAATAAGAGTATACACGAGATTACTCAGCAGTTAGACGATTTAATTCCAACGTCAGAAGTTTTGATTGTGCAATGGATTTTAATGCATCGTTTGCCAAGTGTTGTTTGATGAGTGTTTTTACCGTCGCCTCCTTTTACGATTTGTCTATACGCTGTCAGATTTTTTATGAACAATAATGCTCTAAGTTCTCGACTTCCAATCACGAGAATCCATCCATTAGCAACAAAATACAAATCAAGCAACCATGCGGCACTCCCTTTCAGCATCGTAGCCATAAAGCGAAATCTTTCAGGCCCATAAGTGCTAATGTAGAAGAGAAACTGTAACAAATATGATTATGTGTTTAGATATTTTGACAAAATATCACGTATGCAATGTCGCGCGATTAAATATTCATTAACTGTGTACAATATCTTCAAACTGCTATAGACGTACGAGTGGGAAGTTCACTAAGTTTCGGATCTCTCATCGCACTTTTCGCCTCGCCTTCGTTTACTGCTCAGTCATATTCATTTACTGTGATAGAAACTGCTCATTAAATTGTAACAAGCCTTTTGATATAACTGCGTAAAACTGAAGAACGTACTGAAATCAATTTTGCCTTTGTGCCGGCTTCACTGGTCTGCAGTTTTTATCATTTTACGACTACTTTTGCTAATAAAACAATGTTGTAATAGAAACTGTCGAGCTCAGAATTGCCTCTAAAAGCCTTTCATGTTGCGTACAAGATTAGAGCATAATCAACTGGTAATCGACAACCGAAATAATGAAATTCTTTACTGTTCAAAAATAATCAAAAATTATACGTAAACGGCCTCAACATGCTTGTAGATCGGAAAAAAGAAAAGATGATGAAAGCAGTTAGCTCTTGTATGATTATTTTTCACATTTACATCAGTAGACTTAAAATAAGAAAAATTACCTGAAAGAGGGCAAGAAGCGTCGTTATCGCAAATATTGCTATAGTAATGAGAAGAAGATTGAGCTCGATGCGCGATGAGCCCCAGAATCGTTGTGAACGATGCCGATAAAGTATAAGAGCGGATAAGTTAATTATAAGGCACACCAGCGAGTATATTAAGAACATGAGTGTTGAGTCGCGTAGTTTCGTTTTCTTAAAGGCAACCTTTCAAGTACTCTAAACACTTTAACAGAAGGCCGTTGGATCTGTACTATTCTATTCCAGAACAATTTTAATCGAGATAAATGCTTTGAAATTTGTTTTGAATTAGTGAAACAGTAGCAAGTTTTCATCGCATCGAGGTGTAACCCGAGAATAAATGCTAAAAGGAAAGAAACTTTTACTGAAAAAGAGTCAAAGCACACGCTCTATGAAATATGCACTCAAGTTCGTTCTCAAGTTTTGTTCCATGAGGAAGTCCGCACTAC
>JPKZ01001429.1:303149-336257 GCA_000803305.1 Toxocara canis | reverse complement strand
GCAGCCCCCCCCCCCCATACCCTTTCTCAGTTTCCTGTCTGTCAAACAATACAGGAGTTTGAAATTTAAAATTCAGCACTTCGCGAAACCGATCCGTTGCATCACGAAAATGATGCAGCGTCATCGAAATGCTTCTAAAGGGCGCAGTTGCAGCCCGCATTAGGATGGCTGAAAGTTAATGAGGTGCCTTTTATTTGAAAAAACATGTTACAATGTCACATACTGTTCCATACACAAGTTTATTACTAACAACACCATAATGAAGGACGTTCAGTAGTGACGACCTCAGACTAATTATAATGGAGCGATGAGGTACCCAGGAGAAAGGCAGAGCTTAATGAGAAAAAAACGCGTTGGGAAAAATAGCCGTTGAAAAACGATTTTGCGGAACGAACAAGCTGAACGTTAATACGCTTAAAATGCCGTCTCGAAAACTCGATAATCTGTCACCTTCGCAGTGCATTTAATATAACATGCTTCAGTTCATAAGTTAGCGCACCCTGAAACAGTAAATTAGTAGCAGTCAGTCTTATGTACACATATGTAGGGTGATGAGACTGGCTTTTGTATGAATTCCCTCAGGATAATAATAACAGCACTTTTATTGCCAGCCATTCTTTTCAAAAATGCTACCTGTGACTTGCTGCACGCCTAATCGATCGGTCTGCCTATATGGTTCATATTTTTGAGTTCCACTTGCGAAGGCGTGCGCCTAAAAGTTTTGATAAAGTCCAAAAAAACTCAAGCCCCGAAAAATGAAGAAATACACTGCAAAACGATATTGCAAATCTGACGAGAAAACAACCCAGTAGTCATCAAGCAGACAACAATTCACAATCACAGTTGGCCGCTGAAAAGATCGACAGCACAATCGCTACATATTTGTTCGAGGATGTCAAAGGAGGCCTAATGACACATATGTAGTTGAAATAGGACATTTTACAGTAATTCCTGCCAATTACAAGAGCTGTTTTTACAAACAATCTTGGAAGAGAGTATATACAAATATTTATAGCGGTATTTTGCAGATACTTTTTCCTGCTCAATTATTCAATGATAAACTAACTAAGTACTTGGCAAAGAATATGGATTAGGAGATATTCTGAGTAATCAGTACTTATTTAGGAACAACCATAACATTCCGACCGTGCATGAATCGACGGGATCTAGCGAGTGAAGCAATCTCAATTTCGAAGTGGTGAAAATGGAATTTGTCGCATACAATTGCAAATCAAGAAGAATGTGATTGTTAATCACGAAAATTAAATGTAGAAGAGGTGTAAAATTAAATGCGCAGAACGTATCTCAAACCAAAGTTCCCTCATCTTTGTGTAACATTTAGCCTTCTTAATCTTTAGACACTTCTATATCTTTCCTCGTTTTCTGAATTATTTACTGTTACTCCTTCGCCTAAGACTTTCGAAACATTTATGCTCTTCACCCCCTTCACCCCTCTCTCTCCCCACACTCAACTTACTAATTATAATGGAGCGATGAGGTACCCAGGAGAAAGGCAGAGCTTAATGAGAAAAAAACGCGTTGGGAAAAATAGCCGTTGAAAAACGATTTTGCGGAACGAACAAGCTGAACGTTAATACGCTTAAAATGCCGTCTCGAAAACTCGATAATCTGTCACCTTCGCAGTGCATTTAATATAACATGCTTCAGTTCATAAGTTAGCGCACCCTGAAACAGTAAATTAGTAGCAGTCAGTCTTATGTACACATATGTAGGGTGATGAGACTGGCTTTTGTATGAATTCCCTCAGGATAATAATAACAGCACTTTTATTGCCAGCCATTCTTTTCAAAAATGCTACCTGTGACTTGCTGCACGCCTAATCGATCGGTCTGCCTATATGGTTCATATTTTTGAGTTCCACTTGCGAAGGCGTGCGCCTAAAAGTTTTGATAAAGTCCAAAAAAACTCAAGCCCCGAAAAATGAAGAAATACACTGCAAAACGATATTGCAAATCTGACGAGAAAACAACCCAGTAGTCATCAAGCAGACAACAATTCACAATCACAGTTGGCCGCTGAAAAGATCGACAGCACAATCGCTACATATTTGTTCGAGGATGTCAAAGGAGGCCTAATGACACATATGTAGTTGAAATAGGACATTTTACAGTAATTCCTGCCAATTACAAGAGCTGTTTTTACAAACAATCTTGGAAGAGAGTATATACAAATATTTATAGCGGTATTTTGCAGATACTTTTTCCTGCTCAATTATTCAATGATAAACTAACTAAGTACATGGCAAAGAATATGGATTAGGAGATATTCTGAGTAATCAGTACTTATTTAGGAACAACCATAACATTCCGACCGTGCATGAATCGACGGGATCTAGCGAGTGAAGCAATCTCAATTTCGAAGTGGTGAAAATGGAATTTGTCGCATACAATTGCAAATCAAGAAGAATGTGATTGTTAATCACGAAAATTAAATGTAGAAGAGGTGTAAAATTAAATGCGCAGAACGTATCTCAAACCAAAGCTCCCTCATCTTTGTGTAACATTTAGCCTTCTTAATCTTTAGACACTTCTATATCTTTCCTCGTTTTCTGAATTATTTACTGTTACTCCTTCGCCTAAGACTTTCGAAACATTTATGCTCTTCACCCCCTTCACCCCCTTTCTCTCCCCACACTCAACTTTTGGCGTTTATGTAATCTGCTTTGTCAACAAAGGCGATCGCTGTGTGCGAGTGGCTTGTTTGCTGCGAATTGACACCTGGTCGGCGTCGTTGGCGCTCTTACCGAAAAGCGTTTGACTTAATTCGGCGCGCACGTCGCGACTCACAAATATGAGAATCCATGTATCCGACAGCATATAACCGTCGACGATGAATGCTGAACTAGCTTGAAGAAATGGTTGCAGCGACTGCAGATTCCCAAAGAAAGCCAGCTGATAGCACATCTGAAAACGACATTTGCAAACTAAAATTTTTCGCACGTTAGATGAAACATTACGTCCGCTAACTGCTTCGCCCTCTGCTAGGCAATGATTTCTAGATTTCATTCATCGAAACTGCTCCGTTCCCGTTCGCCGCTGCGGACTAAAATTTATCGTTTCGCAACGCATGCAACAAGCGCTGTTTAGAGCCACGAAAAATACAATAAAATTTGCATTCCACTCCAGTCAAGAGAAAAAAAGAGAAAGCTTGGATATATTGGGCAATTTTATGGAGGCGTATGAAGCGAGACTACTAACGACTTCTGAAGAAATTCTCCAAAGATTTCAAATTGACGTTCAGTTCATTAGTGTCTGCGCAAACGTTGATAAGAAAAGGCGAACAAAAAAACTCATCCGAATTTTCGATTTTTGTTTTCATTTTTCTTTATTTTCAAATCATTACCATCGTAATGCGTTTTGCTAGAAAGCTAAAAATAAACATCACCACTAGACGATTTGTTGCGAGAAACGAGAAAAGATAATTGCTCGATTCGTACAAAAATTTTAAAAAAATCTTCATATCCAGTTTTCGATTAAGAGGGCTAACTGTTACCTCGTTGTCAAAAAGAGCGTAAATGTGGGCATTTTACTGCTTTCATGGGCAAATATTATTTTTCGTAACTTAACGCTTTAAAAAAAACCATACTGCTAAATGATTGTTTCTTTTAGCAGATGAACTGTTTAAATAAAAACGCGAATAACAAATGCAAATGATAACGTAATAAATGAAAGTGAATGCGCTAACGATAGTAAAGTAGCGAAATTCGGTTTTGGATTGTTTCAACGTTGACGACAACAAAATTAGGCACTTCGATTTTTTTCCCTCTCCCTTCAATCGTTACTATGTTATCCGTTTCAATAGTTACTGAACTTAAGTTAGTTACCCTATTCATTACAATACGCTTAATTAAAATATTCAAGATTAAACGCCATAAAACGTTTCTCAATGAATATGAGCTGCCCCCATCGGTCGTTACGAACGATGAAAGTCGCTTTCAATAATGAGATTCAACAATGCGGAGGAACTACTACTGTAGATGTAGGACTAACCGATAATAGTGAGATTATGGTAGACTTTCAATAATGAGATTACAGTACGTTAATTCACTGATAGCTTTCAATGAGATTATGTTCATTCGAAAAAAACCGATAAAATATTTAAGTCATTAAAGCCACGAGGAGGCAATAAGTGAAGAAATTCGGCTTTCCTTTAACGTAGTTTCACGTCCTACACAGACCAAACAGTATAAAAACATAGTGATGGATCAACGTATTTCAAGACTTCATCGTTCAACCAGAAAAAAGATCGGCCAGCTAGCAAGCTGAAGTAGAACGAGAATTTGAGGGACTAGGCAGACTAAAATATCAGCAACGGTTTAATTTGCTTGCCTTTAAAATATTAGTTGAGAAAACAATCTAAGAAGCGTGATTAGCAAAACGCAACAAAATTTGCTATTGATCAAGCCGAATGTTTATTTAGCATTCAGCATCGATCATGGCCAATAAAGTGGTCAAACAAACCAAAAAGATGGCGAAAAGAAGGGTGATAGAGAACATCCAAAGGGTTGCAATAAAGAGGTTTCGTTCAATATGCGAGAAATGAGTCGTTTTACGTGTACGACGATATAAGCTGATCGATGCAACATTGACAATCAAATCGAACAGTGCGAAACAAAAGAACATTATCGTCGAATGACGCAGTTTTTCCATTTGCTGACTCTGAAATATTCGCACTTCAGTCGATTTTCTAGAAAGACAGAACACTGCGACAGAAATATCAATGCGGAGCAACAACTACTGTGGATGTAGAACTAACCAATAGTTTCAATTCTGGGACCAAGCATATATATATAGTGACCCGATACACCCTTTTTTTTAACCCATGCATCGAAACTGTGGGCAGGTAAACACCGTGAATATGACAAATGACAAAAATAGTTATATGCATTTTTATGCCGGCCGGGTTGCTTACTATATAAATTATGTCGCAAGACAGCGAATAATTAGCAGAAGATTTGTAGAAGCGATCGGATTGCAGAAAATTTTGAACACTCATAGTCTCGAATATTCGCTCTCTAATGGTTTATGTGCAGTTTATGAAGGCGAATAGTTTATGATTTCGAATAATCCCGGGTAGTTCATGATCTTCAGTAATCTCAAGTAGTTTATGATTTCTAGTATTTTCAAGTAGCTTATGATTTCAACTAATCTCGAGTGGTTTATGATCTCCAATATTCTCGAGTAGTTTATAATTTCAAGTAATCCCGAGTAGTTTATGAAGCAGAATGAGTCGTTCGTTCGATTATTTGCCAAGTTATTGATATGCAGTTTCACTTGTTTTTGAACGGTTCGCCGACCGTCTAATGAGATGCTGATTTTATCCTTCTTCAAAGCAGTCAGCGAAGGCAACAACATTCGTTGAAGAGCCTGGATTCAAAAGTTGCAAAAAAAACTGTATCGTTAGTGGTTTCATTAATTACCAACTTTGTTCACTGATGAGAAATGAGATACAAACTGACACCAATCATGGTTAAAATATCAACACTTTTCCGAACTCTATTCCAAATTTCATTACGTGAGAAAGAAAAACAATTGAAAGCAGACTAGGGGAATGGAGAAAAACTGATTAAACAAGCTGAGCGAATGTTCACACTGGATTTTTTTTTGATTTCTGAGGTGTAGAATGCAGCACAGAAACTTGCTGATCCCTAAAGATGAACGGCATATCGTACGATTCAGGAACCGGTTGATAACAATAACATTATTCCCCGATGTAAGCCACGATCGAGTAAACAAAATAATTTAATCGAATATATTGGCAGACCCCATTATTGATGACAAATTTCAATGTAGCGCCGTCCTCATAACGAAAGAATCGAGTGCCATGAAAGAGCCATCGATACGAGTATGTGATCGGAATTAGGAGTGTTAAGGCACAGACCATAAATAAGACTCGGTCGTTCCAGATCTGAAAAAAAGAACGCTAATAAATACACGTCACATAATCATCTCTGGAAGCCACAGTAAGTCGGAAACGTAAGGCGTACACGCTTTGTTTGTGCATGTGACATGTCTTATGCGAATGCTCATTGAACAGCGAAATCCCATCATATGCATGATCGAATTGCAATGACTACTGATGAGATAATTTCCAAAATCGGTAGTGCATACTCTCAAGCTCCACAATCGTTTGCTCACAATGTCTACTATTTGAAGCGCTCCCACTTTAACGCTGTAATTTTCCTAACTTCAGAGTTCTGGCTTCCTGATCTGAGTGCAAATTAAATTTGCAAGTTTCAGCTGAACAAATTTTGGATTTGAATACGAAATTAAAATCTAATTTTTTAGCTTGACTATAAGCTAATTTGCATATTCTGCGTAGCTTCTCTACATTGAAATTTGAGCATAAGACCTTGCTTAACACATTCTTCACGAACCATAAAGAGGTGTTATTATGGGCAGAAATAGTCACCGTCGAACCACCCTCGTTTGACAAGGAGGTCATAGTAGAAAAATCGAAAAAGTTGCCAAGAAAAAAATTGAAACTACTCAAGAGGCAACCACATATATAAAACTATGCACTATTTTTCGTGGACCTCACCATTAGTAGAAAAAAACACGCGAATTTAGCCTCATACCACTCGTCGGCAGCGGTTCCTCTTTCCCTTCCCACTCTGTCAAAGTGCCACCTCCGCAAGTCGCGCATAAAGAAATTTTTTAATGAAAATCAAGCCACTATTCTACAACTGGGTTCAATCCTTTTGTAAAACAATCGTAAAAGTGAAATGAAACAATAAACTTTAAAAAAAAACGATTCGCCTATTACAAATACATGAATCCATTAGATTTCATCCTACATAAACGCAATGTGAGAAGTGCCTAACGATAGCCCTTGCTGATTTAACAATCAACATTTAAAATTTAAAATTTGGCTGTGTAATACCTGAGATTCAATTGTATCAAAATAAAAATTCTTCTTCAGCAACCGAAAGTTGTCAGTTAAACAGTGCTAATCGAGGTGAAGAAAGTATCATCTGTAATTTGCTGATTTCGGAACAATTTTTCTCTGACAAGGTCTCTCGTGCAATCTGTCAGGTGTAAATTCATCGTGCGCCCCGGTGACGCCGTCTGGGCATGTGCATGTGTTTGTCTCTTTGCAGAGAACTTTATTATATTCGAGAACCGTGAGAGCTAGAGCTGTGAGATGTGGCAGGCACAGCTGAAGCCTGCACACTTCCAACTGGGCTCATAGACATCAGAGGAAATTTATATTCGCCCAATATGAAAAAACCACACGCACTGCAAAATATTCAGCAGGAGACAGTTATAGAAGCTAAAATGCGGATCCTTCGTTATTTACTGGCAGCTTATCAACGTTTCCTTTTTGTTAAAAGCATAAAGCATATATTGCGTCGGCCCTTCTTGCACAGAGTCCCACTAGTTTGATTGTCGAAAGACTGTCGCTAAGAGACCCGAGGCAATCGGAAATTTGTTAAACTGTATGTGAATATGCAACTCGCCATTCTTTTCGTTTATACGTCTCCTCCCCAATGAGGGTCATCTCAAAGAAAATCATTCTAATAAACAAAAAACCAATCGATGAGCAGGATACGGTACATTTTTGTAGCGAGTAGGTGAATAAACTGCCGTGAAGCGATTCACACATATGAGTGCATTAGCGATATGCGTGATCAGGATAAGATGCCACGAGATAAATGATGCCATCGTGCATAACAGTTCAGATAACGAAAGGTAGAATTGAAGCGCCAATCCCATCGACGGTAGGCGTACCGTCAACTGCATCAGCACAAATTGAATGCAGTTCTAAAACAACATGTAAATATGTGCATGTATATGTGTATATATATGTATATGTAAACATATGCATATGTACATGTATGTATATGTATACACATGTATATATATATGCCAATGTGTATATATCGGTAAAGACATACAAATTTCCAGGCCGTGCTAAGGACACCAACTCTCCCTCAACTTTTTTGGTCAGTTATCGTTTAGGGAGCTCTTATTCGCGAAGGACCAGTGACTGCTTCACTGCCCTTTGCATATACTATAATTTTGCGGGACCGAGTACGAGGGTCCTTCACTTTTCGAGTGCGAGCGCCAGAAAGGCATAAGTGCATTGCTTCCCTTACAAACTTACGACTCATTATACCAAGTACTATCTAGATTTATGCAAATCGTAGTATGCCAATCGAATTCACTGAGCAGAGACGTTCATGGAACTGGATCATTCGCTCTTAAAGACATTCCCACAAACTTCTAACACTGGGTTCACCACTTACCAAGGAGTTTGTTGTTAGCCGAGAATACTTTGTATAAACAAACTACTCGTCGCCCCGCACAACTGCTTACGGTAATCCCAGTCACTCAGCTCTTTGCAGTGCTGTGTGTCGCATTTTTAGCGAGACAAGATAACATGAAATAAGTGCACTTCTTTCGTCATAAAATAATCGTCGAAATTTGACTCGGAAGAGAATCCGAAAGTTCATTTTGCTTTTTAAATACACTCCCTAATTTAAGTTTTCCCGAGACAACAGCACTTTAAAACCAATGCTAAAAACCTTCGCACTTCTCTCCTCCTCCCTCCCTCTCCTCCTTCCCCTCATGAATAACGTAATTAGCTTCCGCGATGACTATATTATCTCCACAAAACAAGACAGAACAACATTTAATAAGGAAAGCAAAAGCACAACTAACCACAATTGACAGAAGCAAGAAGATACGAAAGAACGCATTCTTGAACGGATGTTTCTTTCTCTGTAGAATAAGCAATCGAACAATAAGTATTTGTATGAATAACGAGGGTAAAGTATACATATAAAGCGCGAACCTGAGTAAGTTGATTAGCATGCTTGACATTATCGGAACTGATACGTTCTCTGAAAGATTATTCTTCGAAATTATCTCTGCTTTAAACATTTTCTACTTTTGCAAGCGCGTATAATGGGAATGTCGATGATTTTTAAGCATATAAATTCACTCATATTCGTTTTCCGTTCTCCACTTGCCCGCCTAAAATATATACGAAAAAAATGAAGAAACCTTTTGCACTCATAAATGAATATATAGAAAACAGACAACAACACACATCGTAGAAAATTCACCGTACTAAGAGTTGCTTTTCAAACTAGGAACAGTAAAGAATAGCTTATTATGGAAAAATAGAGCTGACGCAACTTTCTGAAGCAAAGTCGGCATAATTGGTAAGCTAGAGAGAAATAGGTTGGAAAAAATTTTGAAAAATTATTGGCACATTGACAAGAAATTGTGATGCCGTCATGCACTTGATGATTTACAACAGCACGAAAAGAACACGAACACGAAAAGAACGCTTTTTTGTGAGCAACCAAATTCGTGACCACAAATGATTCTCAATGTTGTCAAAATTTTATTCAAAAAAGTCTTAAACGAAGCTATTCATGTATCGAATATGAATGGAAAGCGCCGGGCTCGAAACGTACCGAAAAAAGAAGACGTACTTAGAAACTTTTATTGCGCCCATCTGAAACTTTTGTTCTTTTGCAAAACGAAAATGGAAAAGCCGTAAAATCCTGGAAAACTCTCGCACATTTGTCCCCACTGGGCCATCTCAGCCAATGGTCCTTTCATGTGGTACTACAATACGATGGATATTGTAGTGGCAAATTTTCGTAGCGAGTATTTCCGTAAATCTTTCCTAGCGGAAACCAATGTTAGTGAATGCGATAAGCGCATCTCGACCAATGATAATGTTTTAGTCAATTTTGTGTTCTGCATAAAAATAAAAAATTCCATCTGAATGCACAGAAAATTAACTAAGAATATGCGTTAAAAAATGAAAATTTGCGCGAAAAAAAAGAGCATTTTCGCATGTCTGTTGAACGTGTTATTTCATTCACGAGAAAATTATGCATGAACATGTGTCACAACACCAACAAGAAAAGCACATCGATGGACGACTCATCACCCATCAAAGCAGTCAGCCGGTTGCAAGAACTATACGCAAATGATGAACATTCGAGTTTAATACAACTTGACGGCTCGCACAAATCTTTTATTAAAGATTCGACTGCGGATGGATTAATGCCACTTTAAAGGGAGCAAAAGTTTGGTTTGAAATGCCGTACAGGACGACAGGTGTCCATCCTAAAGATGAAAACTTGTATGTACCAAATTTTGTAACTCCCGCTTTATTAGCTCGCGAATAGAACTTACCACGCAGACAGGCAAACAAACCTACGCATACAACTATGCATAAACGTAGACGACACGGCCGTAATGCACACTGAAGCTGCAGAGTTGTTAAAGCAAACAAAAGTGAATTTCGATTTATGTGTTAAGCAAAGTGGTACCTTAGCACTGCTTCATTACAATTACTGCTTTCCGAAAGGCTATCCATCCATTGTTTTTTTTGACAGAAACTTCATCGATGGAGTTTATAATTAAACGGCACAGTTGTTTTCAGCGAATAAGTCAGCCGAACTGTTTGAAACGAATAGAAATATGACAGAAAATCGAAGTAATGAGAGATTCAAAAAAGTGAGAGTTGGTGATTTATTCACTGATAATCAGTTGTCCTATTCAACTGTACTCTTGTTGCCCAATTCCCTGAATAAAATGTAACCAGTTAGTTTTTGATTTTTTTTTAATGCGTGTTATTCGGGAAAGTACGCACTGATCAGACAACAATATTCGCCTGCACATTTTACCTAACAAACCGATCGAATTCATACGCTGCCTGCAGACTGTGAAAGCAATATTTTATTCGATCCAACCGGTTGCACAAATCTTCTAGTAAAGATTCGTTTTGCGTCGGTTCGGCTGACCGAAAAAGGCAGGGCATGGGTTGAAAAGAGAATGTAAATTTTTAACCCGCTCTGAAGGCTAAAACTTCCGCCAGGATCGGTCGACTCGTTTGAAGCAGGGAACAGATCTGAGGCTGTGCGTGATGATACGTATAGAATTTCGTAACTAGGGCTTCACTGCTTTCAGTGTTGAAGTTACCGGACACAGAGACACGTGCACACACAAATATGTAGAGAACATGACACTGCCTCAATGCGCTTTGCAAATTGCGAATTCGTCAAAGCACGGAGAAGTACATATGAAGATTTGAGAACGTTCACGAGTCGCTGATATAAATTCATTCCGTTACGTAGAAAGCGGTTTGTAGCTACGGCTGAGTAGAAACACAGCAGCGTCGGAATTTTTATTGCAGTAAATTAATGACATTGTTGTTCCACCAAGAAGCACATTAAGTTAGCTCGATCAAAATTAGATTACAAGCATGCTCCAAACTAGTTAGCAAACGAAGAAACGACTTTGCGACTCGATCACTCGCTTGTTCACTAATGCCGCAAAGTACGGCTAAAGACAGTTTGTGAGGCCATTAATTAACGAATACTTTCAAAACGGACTAATTTAATCGAAGAAAATTACAACAAAGGTAATTTATACATGCGGAAAGCGACTGCAGCTCAGATATGACAAGCAATAAAAGGCGCAGCTGCCGTCGATCGAAGTAACTCACAAACAAGCGCACAGCTCGTGATGAGACGCAAAGCACGTATTTCAAAATATTGACATCCGTATACACAGACAACCATTCGCAGGAATAAACAAGCAATCGCACTCGAAAGAGAAAGGTACAGCACGATACGCGCTTTCCAGAATGCAAAGGGATGCAAAGGCAGCTGTAATCTCATCGATTCCCGTCATCGATGCAGCTGACAACCATACCCAGACATGATTGTTGTGACCAGTTTCGGAACGCTTGGTGGTCATACTGCTGGCGATTCGTTGGAGAATCAGCCCGGAGCTGAACGCGGTTCTCTTCGCATATCAGGCGAAGGTTCTCCCGCTGAGCTACTGCCTCCAACGCTTTTCGTTATATTGGTTAGTATTCTCTAATCGGTCGCATGAGTGCCCAAAAATCGATTCTAAAATACCTGATAGAGCACAAAAAGTACTTGTTCTGTGGGCGATCACAAACTGTTCTTGACGCATTTGACATAACGGTGGACCGGTCCGTTCAAGAGTTCAAGGCTATTCTCGGTTGTTAGGTGCGCACGGTTGCAAACTTTTCGAATCCGCTGTTTTCATGTATTTTTCATTGCCCCAGCCAGAGGATGAAAATTTGAAGTGTAATTTGGGTTACAACTATACAATACTCTGTTTTGCGTTGATCCGAATTCCGATAATTAAGGCAATTGAAAGTTTCGACAATTCCCTCTGTAGTGCATTTATGCCACTGAAATAACAATGGAATCGATTCAAATATTAATAAGTTGTTCTCAAATTTCGCTTAGCAGCCCTTGTTTAAAAGCTCTCGCAACACCATAGACTGGATCAGCCAAATTTCGCCTCAAAAGCATTGTTCGCGAGTGCATACTACCGTATGGGAAGACATTCAGATAAAGGGAACAAGACGAAACAAATGAAAAAGACGGAAAATAAGAAGATAGAAAAAGGAAAAAGTGATTCATGAAGGCGATCTGAAGAATGCTACATTAAATGCTCGGTAGAAGACGACTTTATCGCCTGCAAAATGAAAATATTTACGACCTTTAACGACCAAGGACGTGTCCAATTGACTATTCAAGAAGTGACTCCAGTCTAAATAGCAATTGGTGATGCAAGAGAACACGCTAATGGGATCATGTTGGATGATGCAAATGAGTTACCTCATTTAGCCTAACATCGCAAAAGTTGGGTCTAAGAGCTCAAGCCTGGAATCTTCATCGACAACAAATCCACTCAACTCTCCGAAATTCCGCTCTTTTATAAAGAAAGCACTATTGATATAAACATGTGAAATAAAAGCAGCAAGTCAACTATAGTGTTTTGACCGGGATAAAGAAGATGAGCTTGTTTGATCGTAAAGAAAAGTCAAATATGAAAAAATGTTAAGGAAAAAGGGCACTAAGAAAGCGTCACCATGTTTCTTTCCAGAAATTGACAACACAAACACTGAAAAAGCAAATACCGTAAGCAATGTCATTTCGCCATAGTTAAGTAGCCGAAATAAATGAAGAAACTTAAATTTATTAAAGTTGTTTCCATTAGAAAAAAATGTTCGCCACAATGAGAGACGAAGAAATGAGAGGAGAAGAAACGAATCATAAGGTGGTACTTAGCACTCTATGAGATATACGATTTTTGACTCGCCCCCATAACACGAAGATTTTGCTACTGAAAGTTTTTCTATATCAATTGAAGAAGTTGGCAAAAAGTTATAAAAAACATAACACGTTCATATAATAAAGACTTTGGCTTATTTCCTTATTTTTCGCCTGCATATTAATAAACAGAAATGTGGCCCACGATCGGTGGATCGTGTTCCTGCTTGTCTCATCTACTTTTTCTTTCCATTTCCTATAGTTTCAGCCGATAATCGATGTGTCTCATATGTTCTCTTATCTTGTTTATATAAGTGGTATTTTCAGTCGTTTGCTCCATTCACTCTATTTTTATATATTTGTGAGATCACATTTGTTTGAATATAGCCTAATGAGCTTTCTTCGTCGTAAAGAGTTATTCGACACTCACTTATTTGAAAGAAGGGCTAAACCAAATCAGCAATTCCATGTCCGATAAAAGGATTGTGAAAATAAGAATCCCTCATCCCACAATCCCTCATCCCAAAAAAAGGATCCCACAACATCCCCTCATCGCCGAATATTGCATCCATTTTGCACATCTCTAGGCTGTAATATCCATACTTGCATGTCAATATACCAGTGCTTATAGAGGTTATGTTAATAATTTATCTGAGAGAGAGAAAGAGAGCAAGCTAGAAAGAAAGAGGAAGAGAGAACATCAGCGGTGAATCTGATTTAGAAAATAAAAACGATAAAGGTGTGCAGACAGCAGCGACATTTTTGAGGCAACTGCAAACGATAATCATGAATCCTTCTAGGACAGTGAAAAGTCGGCATGAACCTGACCAAAGCTGTCAACAATTTCACCTATCCGAATGTTTAAAATTGCGATTAACCAGAAAGAAATACATTAAAAAGCGAAAAACTTTAACATTACACTGTATGAACGTTTGTTAGTGAGAAAACACTTCCCGATCACCCCCAAAAGCTGCACGAAAAAGTTATATGATCATGATGATCAATATTTCAGTAGCAACGATAAAAACTACTCGTGTAATGATGGTCAAAATGATGTATAGCGGTCAAAAGTGCCAAACGTTTCTCTACTCTTGCCCATCAGCGCAACCCCTAACAAGCTAAAATCATTCGATCATTTGCGAAAAACTTCTTATGAGAATATAGATGACCTGACATGGACAACCTGGCTGGAAACAATCTCCCTCAAATGACCTCCTCACAATTCAGATGACTTTGAATGGGCGCAAAATCTAAATTATTGTCCTTCAAGCCCCCCTTCATTCCTGCCACAACTAATGCAGCAAATACTAATGGTGCTATAGGCATTTTATACTATAATAAGAAACTAAATTTCGTCTTCAAAATTACCTTTCAAAACGTTTTCCAATTTCATTGCCAAGTTAAACTCGCTGAGAATCGCCTACTTCTAAAAACGCTCATCTTTGCTTGCACAAACCACAACAATTTCATTTGGTTGCGATCGTCAACCTTCATTAAGTTCGGCAAAGTACTATTCGGTTCGAGTCCTTAGCTTATGATATGCCGATAAAAGATGTCCAAGCAGATAGCCATCAACTCTCTCATCATATATGTGGTGGCGGGGATAACAGGAACACATCGCAGTGGCTGCTTATGATAACTGCTATTTGCATGACATTGTCTCGCACAAGATGTACTTATGCTATAACGGTCCTTTGCGCATTTACCTACCTCATTCAGCATATCCACATGGCTTGTTTCGGCAGTTTTTTTTTCCAAATTTCCTACTCTTTTTCTCAACTGTAATGGTCTCTAATCAGTCTTTTGGAAAAATGTCAAAAGTAAAATAAATTGAAGAATTACAAAAATGAGGCGCCATTTTCCAAAAATGAAGTGTTATTTTAAAATTATAAAAACTGAACAAGTCAAAACCAGTAAAAATGGGATGAAACGAATTCCAAAAAAATTACACAAATGGACTAACTACCTTGTCGCAATTACATTCGTTCTCAAATGTATCGCGATGATCAGCGTTCTCTCTTCGCTCTCTCTTCATCGTTGACGTTTGCTGACAACATATGTAAATGCCATATTATTTGTATGCTTAGTTGCACTACCTATTAGCTAGGTGACGTCCACATGAAAGTGAACGTTTAACGTTCAAATATGCTTAGAAGAAGAGTAAGTTGTTCGCTATTGAAATTTTTCAATTATGCAATCGACGGTTGAATGTTTAGAACGAGCACAGTGGAAACGAGTAATTATCGACGAGCGCTTGATAAGAGGTTGAAAAATGAAGTTAGAAACTAATTGTATGATAGGCGAGCGAACCTTAAAGAAGGGGAACGAATATAATCTAGAGATGGCAAATTTCGCATTGTCTGTAATCGATACTGTAACAATTTTTAGAGAGAAAATTGAATGCGGATTAGTATTGTTGAATGCAGATAAGCATTGTTACTCACATTAATATGGATATGATAGAATTACTAATTAATTCTATTACTACTTTTGCCATATTAATGTGAAAAATATGGTAGAACTTTTTAAACCCATCACTTCTGAAGAAGATGGCTCAAAAAGTACATACCATTTAAGAAACAATACTGTTTTATATTTGCTATTCAACCTGTTATAAAGTTTATTGATGACTTGAAAAAGTCGTATGCAAAAAAAAACTGCCACTTTTCTTATAGTACTTCGATAAGAAAAGTAGTGGTGAAAATTATGAAATAAAATTCACTAAAACTAACTATTCAACCTGACATGGTTTTTTTGCAGAAATAAAGCATTAGTCGCGAAATGACTGATGGTTTGGCGTAACTTACTAGATTTGAATAACAAGTCAGATAGACTTTGCTAACAATCGCAGAAAATATGCACCAATTTGCACTTTGATATTGTTTCTCAATTGAGTACGTTGCTTTACTTGTTTTCGTCATGGCTTTATTTTGTCGGGGGAAGCAACCAAATTGGCAACTATACAGTGAAATTCTAATAGGTAAGAAAAACGACGTATCAAAATGATAATGCAGGCACATTGTAGTAATGTGAAATAAGAACACTTGCTGTTAACGAAGGCAGATTCATGTTCTCAGTTGATCCGACCGCTTTTTAACATCTCTTTACTAAAAACTCATTTTTTCAGCACCGATATTTTCGCAAAATTTGTGCAATTTTTACCTCACTATATTGTGATATAACTTGCCTCGTAACCGGATGCAGAACATAGTACATGTATGTGAAGTAGATGCACCAAATTTCAGGATTCGAAGTAAAGTTATTGTCTATTTGAAGATATCGCACAGACTATCGCATACACATTTACGGATAGTAACGATGCCACTAACATGCACTTTAAGAAACTGCAAATTTTTCTCGAAGCGCCTTCTACAGTATATTTGAGCGGGAAACTCAGAAGAATGTGAATAGACGACGTTAAACAATACAAAGGGCGCGGCACTTGAGTGCTATTAGAAGTTAATGATGTCAAAGCCGCAAAGAAAATTACGTTTAAGGCTCCTAGATGATCCTCGTCAAAGTGCTGCTGTTCTTGCTCTGAAGCAATCGTACAAGCAATATTTCATTTGCACTTAGAATATAATTAGCTGCAAGCCAAATGACAGTTTATAGGCGAATGTCAAGTAATTGTACAACACTTAGCGCACACTAAAGCGAAAACAGCACTTGAGAAGAACTCGCGAAACTTACTTGAACACCACTTTTCAACTGTAATCCTTCACATCAAATACCCTCTAAGCACATTTAATATGTCAGCATTTTTGAATGTTTTTAATTTTGCGTCCATTTTTGAATGAATGTATTTAATTCCCAAAAAGGTTTAATTTATCGGTCCGCAACTTACGACAAAACAAGTTTCATTGCTACTTGATACATGTTTGCAAGGCGCATGTGAATATTTAAATAGCTCTAAGACTTTGCAACTTCTTTCTGTCCCTATAGATTGGTTCGAATTTGGGTTGGAAAAGCCGCTTGTGGTGCAGAATGTGTCTATCACATTTCATTATTTCTGCCTTAGCAGTTTCCGAGTTGATACTGCCGTAGCAGACGCTATGGGAGTATTAACTCGTAGTGTGGCGCCAACGAAAACATGGCGCTTACACCCATCACGGGGTGGGCCAAAGACAAACATAAAAGGCCCAAAATATAGTGTTGCCATGTTGCTTTTTGCAAATGCAAAATTGTTAGCGCATGAAATGCAAAGCACATTTGTTAAGAAATGTGCAAAGAGGATTTTTTTTTTGGAAACAACACGGCTTAATCTCAACGGAATCGCAGTAAGTAATAAAGTCGGGGAGAACTGATTTATTTTAGTATCCATATCGGATCAGCAACCTTATAGTGCCTGCGAGTCATTCGCTAGCTTAAAATTCGCGAGAATCGCTAAACTCTCATGGAGTCCAGCCGTGCTCAGTAAAGTTAGCACAAGAAGTTGTTTTCTTTTGACTGCCTGAACATAACCTGAGCAGCTTTTAAAGGTCGAAATGTGAGCATCCATGTGTTTCTACCTTTAAGCTCTTCATTGTGTTATAATCACTGCTTTCGTTAAATTGTAGCACTACGAATTAAATATTTCACTGCCCGAATGTTCTGCTCACTACAGAATAACGAATTCAGACGAAGAAAATTAACCACACACCAATGTTGCAGCAAGTAGCTCTGAAGTAGAACAAGTTTATGAAATTCTAGTATATATATATATATATATACATATATATATATGTATATATATATGCAAAGATATATATATATATATATATATATATATATATATATATATATATATATATATATATATATATATATATATATATATATATATATATATATATATATATATATATATATATATATATATATATATATATATATATATATATATATATATATATATATATATATATATATATATATATATATATATATATATATATATTAGAAGTTTATAAACTTGTCCTACTTTAGAACTATTTGTATATAATGGAGAACGACAAAATCAAATCTAATTTTTAAATCTTTTTATTTTTAAAGTCTCTGAAGTCTTCGACAAGATTAAGTCGAAAGTCGAATAAGTCGAAAAGTTAAAGTCGAAAATCATATTGATTTTCTTAAAAAAGAAGACACGCGCCATATATTTACAAGCCTGCTGCGTTTGTCTTCTCAATGTCGTAAGCGCTCGTTTGCATGTGTTAAATTTTCGATTTGTCCCAACTTCATTGTACATTTTAAATAAAAAAGCTTAGAAAAACGAAACAAAAATAAGCATTAATTAAAGTGAAAAACTAAATAAACAACACAAATGCGGCCTTAATAAGCAAAACGAATGCGTTATGTTCGAATGTCCTCATCGTAAATATGTCTAGTAAAATCGACGCTATGGTAGGTTTCATTTGAGTAAGCTTTTCATGAAATGTTCTACTCTTCGCTCAAAATTCTACCAATTAGGAAAGCCAAGTACAACGGTGTTGTAAGAAAATGAACAGAATTGTACGCGACTTATTAAGCTGTTGAACGTTTAACGAATAGTTTAGGAACAGATAATTTCTTAACAGAAATAATTAACAGATAACAGAAACATCATTAGCATGAAAAAGTACGATAATTCTTACTAAAAAAGAGAGATTTTGCTGCTAGTTTCTATTAACATTATCAACTATAAATTTCACATAATATTTCGACTCCATACGGTTATGCGGATCACTTTTTTGCAAATTTCTCATGGAAAAAGGCGCAATAAAAGCGTTGGCGACTCATCGATCGAAGAGAACAGTTTCAAACGAAAAACATTCATATTTTATTCGACCCAACCGCTCGTTCATGCGACCATAGATTTATTTTTTTCTTTGAAGTCTAAGCAATGCATTTTACAACCCGACCGGTTTTAAATGCTCGTTCATTTTTTGTTTTCGAGGACTTACGATTGCACTCGGAATCAATGAGTTTGATCCGAAAGTGCAATTTGAGATGTGACGTTTAGAGCGCACTTGTCAAATTTCGCAACTTAAGCTTTCGTGAGTCTCGAGTTGAAATTACATATGTTGCATTTTGCATGTTGAAATAAGTTGAAATGCACATGCATCATTTCGCCATAATATAGCTTCTCAAATTGCAATTTGATCAAGGCGCATAAAAAATGGCATCCGTTCCATGAGGTAACTTGCCGTTGTAGGCTGTGTGAATCATCGTTCTGTTACTTTCCAAATCAGCCGAACAGAATTGCTTGATTAGGAGAAGCTTCGTTTGGTTTAAGCTAGCATTTCCAATATCATAAGTAACAGCTCTAATGTCAATCTCAGGAGTGCGAGGAGGCAAGCCACCATCGAAACAAATGCAACGGTGATTAACTCAGCCTTTCTAGCTTGTTTACTCCCAAAAAAAAACAATACAATTTCTCTATACGATAAGATAGTTCTTTCAATTTGATCATTGAGACCGAGTTGTAAAGTGTGCAAGCCAGTTAATTCGTGCGTCATAACAGCCAGCTTTTATAAAGAGATCAACCAGTGTACATCGTCTACATAAGTCATACCTGACCCGACCGCTTGTAAAAAAACATGGGTTTTTATGTGATATGTGACCAGTGAAAAAAAGCAGTCTGACCAGTTGAAAAAAGCTCACAAATTTCTTAAGGATGAATTAATTGCTCTATATTTATTACACTACATCCATCAAATTTCTTAACCACACCTAGCTTCATTGATCGCCGAGTTGAAACTAATGAACAAACAAACGGGCACATACAAACACGCTCGCATGCGCACGCGCACACGCACACGCTCGCACCCGCACGCGCACACGCACGCGAATACGCACGCGCACGCACATGCGAGCGCATACGCACACACACGTGCCCAGGGACTTCACAAGTGCATATTTGTCTGAGTACATAAAACGGTACCAACAATGGATGTCACAAAGATCGTAACAGCTAAATTCGAAAATCAAGCAAGGCTTAATTCAGCTTAGTATGCAGCATCGTTTTGCGCTGATTACGCATCTTTTACGAACGGTTTCATTAAGACTAGTACTGCGTAAAGGACAGGCAATCGGGCAATAGTGAGTAGCACCGTTCTTCTTAAGATATTCCCATGAAAATATCAAACGTTCAGTAAAATTTTACAAATAAACAAAGTGGATGGAAGTAATAACAATATAAATTTCAGAAGATCCTGATGCCGTTAGTGCAGCGTCGCATATAGCGTGTACGCTTTTTTTAGATTAAGTAATTATTATGCGATCTGCGATTGCTCGATCTGAATCAAAGAAGCCTCACGAAGGAGTAAAGAGGGAGAAATAGGGACTTGCGTTCTGCTGCATTAAAATGATGGAAATTTCATCAGCAAAGTGGTCAATGTAAAGACGCCTAGATGCCGCTACAAAAGGAATTCTCTCACTCTATCACTATAGAGACAGCGGCGCGTTAGTGGATGATGAGCTATGAAGTTAAAATTCACGAAAGAATTTGTTTAGACGAATTTACAATTTACAACAGAATTTTCTATCACTATAACGAACAACGAATTTACATTACAATTTTGATGGTTTTGTACGGCACCAAACATTTGTCCACTGGGCGGCATAAAAAAAAATCAACTTAATTATCCTTTAAACGAACTGGTTTTCTAAATTTTATTTTTATTAACGCCACTTTATCTCTGATTAATTCGAAAATTTAATGTTAGTTAGTGCATATACAAGAAACAAAGGTTATGTTACGAAGAATTCAGCAAACTCTATCAGACGTCTTTCCTTTCTTGGACATTGCATGCCTCTGCTCATTATAGCTTTAAAAAATATACCGACCCACCTCTGTCGATGAGCAGCAATTATATTGCTCATTATTGAGCCCAGGAACTTACGCCCTTTCGAGCGCATTATATTCGACAGTCAGTGTGCCCTCAGAAAGTTAGCTAGTGTGGTGACAATTGCTGCGTATTGTCCTCAAGCTCTTCCATCAACCAATGCAAATATGTTTGTATACTAAAAAACATATATAGTGCACATTTATATGCGCATGGAGGCACTTGTCTGCTTATGAAGTTTCGAAGACGCGAACAAATCTGTTTGCAACTTCAGCCTTTGTCTGCACGCTTCCACACTTTCCATGAGCTCCTAGAAGGCTTAAAAAGGCGCAAATGATCAGCTTACGGGCACCACAGACACACATCTGCGAATATGCTCGTTGATTACATAGCATCTACAGTTAAAGTCCGTTCGTAGATTGTGTTCATGTCGTATGCCAATAATTGCATTAGGCTAAGCACACGGTACTAAAATGTCCGCAGTAGCTCATTCTGTAGAACGTATGCGGGAGGTAAAAGTCACTGATTTCATTCCAACTTGCGAGCAAGATTATAATCATGGGAGAAGAAACGATGATGGGCATGGAAACGACATGACTCGAGTTGAACGTGGCCCAAGAAGTACAAAACGATCGCATTCGGAAGCATACACTGACAATTTAAACCAATACGATCCTTTTCTTTCCCTCTATACACGAACAATTTTTGTAAGTGGTTCCCTTAGAAGCCCTTTGTTTGACGTATTAACTTTAAAACACACAAGGTAATAAGTTGCAACATCGCTGCAGAAGAATGACAAGTAAATTCAAACCCATTATTTAAACCCTAAGGAAAGCAGTGTTTCAGCTCGCCATAAGACAGGACTGTGGGGAGGGGGTAGGGTGGAATTGGAGAAAAGGTGGAAAATCTATCCTAAGAAGTTTCAAAAGGAGGTGAGGGATTGCGCGATACGGCGGCACCAAAGAGGGACAGAAATTATAGAAATTGTATACGTGCTGATGCACCTTTAAGGGGTCGAGAATGAACCTGAGCAACTCCCACTTTAAGTAGGAGAACCAGATGTGGGAAGGGAGTGAAAGAGGGACGAGGGGAAGGGGGTGAGGGGATTTGTGAGAGTGTATTAAAAATATGAGGCTGGTTTCGAAGGTTCATGGCAAACTACGCTATCTGCATTCCTCGCTGATAAAAATTGCTGTAAATGATATCACCGATATAACGATTAGCAAATACACTGTTGAAGGCAAGTGTGATTATGTGTGCAGGTCGTTGCGCACTCAATAAAGGCAATCAACTGCATCGCCCCATCTCCAAGGCAGTCTGCACATCACGATATTTTTGGGCAGTAAAAAAAGCAGCTCGTCGTGGTGATCGATAATATGTTTAAGCCTTCGGAACAGAGCTTTCTATAACGAAAAGCGACCTTTAAAGTAAAGGCGTTTTCTAGGTTTTCCGCCGGATTTCCAGTGAATTCACCATTTAAAAACCGTCGCTTAGACAGATAGACTTGCTACTGTCACTGCTGTTATCATTACTGCTGCTTTTGCTACTTTTGCTTGTGTTGCTGCTTTTGCTGCACTGATGCTACTACTGTTCCTGCTTCTGCGTCTGCTGATGTTGTCACCTCTGTTGCTGCTGTTGCTGCAATGTTATTGGTGCTGATGCTTTTGTTGCTGCTATAGACATCGTGAAGAAGAAGCAGTAAAGAGTTACCAAAAGTTGCAGCAGAAGAAATAAGAAACTACGGAGGAATGTCTGGAGAAAAAGCAAAAAGAAAAAACGAACGCAAATGAAAGAGCAAAGCTTATGAACAAAGCTCATAAATGGCTCGTACTTTGTAATGTCGTAAAGGTAGTTACTGCCTATCCACTAAATAAAAGATTCGATTCGATTCGATTCGATTCGAGAAAGGCTAAATAACTCCGTGCGTTCTGTGCGAGCCAATCCTATATGTGCAGCAAGCAAAAGTTTCATTATGCTGAACCACACCAACAATGCACTTTATGCGCACCTCACCTCACTCTTTCCCACATATGCGACAAATATGAATTATTGGAAGCGAAACTGGGAAATTGCCCAAAATTAAGCCTAATTTTAGTCCCGATATATATATACATATATATATATATATATATATATATATATATATATATATATATATATATATATATATATATATATATATATATATATATATATATATATATATATATATATATATATATATATATATATATATATATATATATATATATATATATATATATATATATATATATATATATATATATATATATATATATATATATATATATATATATATATATATATATATATATATATATATATATATATATATATATATATATATATATGTATATATATATATAAAGCGCTGTGTGGGTGGTGGTAGCTCAACGGTAGAGTTCTCGCCAGATATGAGGGAAGGACCGGGTTCAGCTTCCGGCTGCTTTCCCAACGGATCGTCATCAGCAAAGCGAATCGCTCGGGTGTCAGCTGCTCAATCGAGTTCCTCAGACTTTTGTTGGCTGCCTTTGACCGACAGCAGCTTCCATCAGCGGGTGTGACTCCTGTACGAGTTAAATTTCGAAATTGAGCAGAAAAATCGGAAGATTAAGATCATTTATTATGAAGTCAGCAATATATGCTTCAGCACTCAAGTAATGGCGCACGACCAACGATCAGTTCTTGTCAAACACGCAAATGAATTAGAAAATCCTAACTTATTACTGCGTGTGTTAGTTTCTCATTTGCCCTTCTAATGACGAATTGCCAACAAAATCGAACGACCATGAACGGAAGGCGATAACTTTTCACCTTCAAAATGAGTGATAGACGCATTCTCAAGAGGTGTGATATTTCGATTTTACCTCACAGTGTTTCCTCCTGGTTCTCTGCTACTCTCAAAAAAATATAGCGCTGCAACTACTTTTATTGATCTCCCAGAAACGCATCTATGCACGTAGATGCATTTTGTATGGTAATAGCGGATAAATAAAACTGGAATTATAAAATCAAGGAATAGTTTTTAATGTTGGACTGAAATGAGGAAACGAAATACATTATTTATTTTTTATATTTCGCTCTGAGTAAAGTCGACGAGATAATAAACGATATAAAGTTGTAGTACGGAATGTAACCCATAAAGTATGTAGTACGGCCATAGCGATTTCACCACTACACCAAACGATTCCGTAAAATTTTCACAGAGGACGAAACCTACGTTGTAGCCGAATCAGACGTTCAAGCAAGCTAAAGACGCACCTTTCTACTAGCCGATCAATGGAAAATGAAATCTGATCGTCTGGCAAACGCTTAAAGATTTTTTTATCATCTTTGCGTAAGCACATTTCTCCTCTTGTATTCTCCTTCTCTGAGGTGGAGAGGGCGTTGGGTAGTACTTGACGAACTGGTTTGAAATTAAATACGGTAAGTGATCCCAATTTTTATAATTCCAGCTTGGGTGATCACCACTTATGAATACTAGTAATGATAATATCAAAAAAAGTAATACGAACAAATATCTAAGGATGTCCGACAAAGATTAATGATCAAAAATGAATGACATGTGCCCGTCAATCATCTCTAGTTTCTTTTTTCAGTATAAAGATGAATCCGACTGTGTCAAAAGATGAGTCCAATCTCGAGAAAAACGGTAGAGAAGCTTCTTGTAAAGAGCCGTTCCATCGTTATCGGCACCGCAATAATTTTAGAGGTCTTCTAGTAGTGCTAACAACAATATACTGCCCCTTTTATGCGTAAAGCCCATGAAGTCGTATCTAGTTGTACGCACATGTGTGTCAGTGTCTAGTAATCTGGGAGTTTCAACCTGGAAAACGCTAAAGTTAGAGTTTTCAAAATTTGGGATCACTTAGTACACTGAATTTCGAAACATTTCTTCAAGCTCTCCCTACTCTCCCCTCGCCCCCCTCCCCGCACCATCTTTCCCACACCAGACAGCAACAACAGGAGAAATATGCTTAAGCACAGATGATGAAAATCTTTACGCTTTTGCCAGACGACCACATTTCATATTCCGTTGATCGACCCGTAGAAACGTGAGTCTTTAGTTTGCCCGAGCGGCTCATTCAGCTCTAACATAGAATCCGTTCTCTGCGAAAATTTTACGAAATCGGTTGGTCTAGTGATGAAATCGCCATGTCGCATATCGTGCCACCCTTATGGCGTACATTCCGCTTTAAATGGTTCGTTATCTTGCCGGATGCACTAGACCAAAGTACAAAATCCGAAACTACATTCCCTTTTATCATTTCCAGTCCAACACGAAAAAAAGATTTACTCCCACGTCAAAAATGATTTCTTGATTTATAATTTCATTTGTATTTATCCATTACTTTTCTACAAAAAGCATCTTCGTTTACGGATATTTTCCTGGCAGGTTTCGAAAAGCTGTTGCAACGCTATATTTTTTGTGAGAAATAAAGGATGAGGAAACACAGCAAGCTAAAATCGAAATACCGTACCTCTTGGGAACGCGTCTGTCGCCCATTTTGAAGGTGAAAAATCATCGACTACCGTTTATAGTCGTTCGATTTTGTTGTCACTTCATGGCGATCGCGTTCCTAAATCATCGCTACCGTTAACCGAGATCAAGGTTACCGTTATCCGTCCCACGACCTGTCCGTATCTGTTTATAAGTTGTCGCATAGATCTTACGTTAACGTTCTTTCAATATGTATCTGAAGTATGGCATTCTCGTCTTAAACGTGGTTGTGATGGATTGGAAAGTTTAGGGATTCTTTACAAAAGCTACTTTCAACTTTCAAAAAGTGCGATCTCCTTAGGCAAGCCATGAAGAGAGACTCAAGAAGGTGAGCTGAGTCCCGAATTAAGTGCGAAGAATAAAGTTTGATATCTAAACGGCTTACAGCAGCAAAACTTCACTTTACTCATCTTCATCCGTCCTCATTCTTCGCTTCTGTCTGTAGTAAACGCCGTCATCTTAGGAAGCTATACAAGGACAATTTTAGTACTGATACGTAGAATTCGCTCCACAACAAGACTATCACCTTTTGGAACTCAATTCCGGCATCAACTATTTCTTCTGCAAATGCATTGTTCTGACTTTTTCCCCCTCAAATAAACGATCAAGTTACTTCGCTAGCGCCTGCCGTTTGTTCAATTTGCCTTTACAACTTTTTCTCCCACACCACAGTTTGCTTGTTCGCTTATTGCAGTATGTTTTGCGCTCAGTTTTTCATATATTTTTCTCATAACTCCATCCCATTTAAGCGATACCGTTCCATTTGTTTCCTTTAAATTTTTCATACTACGATTCTCAATTGCATACATGTTTTTCTCGAAAATCTTTATGCTTTCACTTGCTTATTCAAAAAAATAAAAATAAACGCTACTATATGTGAACTCATTTTGAAGGCAATGAATTAGACATGCTAGTCGCTCCCATGCGCATGTTTGTTCACTATGCCAATTCGTTGTGACAGCTTTTCCCAGCTGATGAAGTGGCAATACAACATTTTGTCACTAAATCGTTACTGCAAGAAAACTATCAATTTTTATTACTATCATTATGCCCATTTCGATTACCGCGTCACACTAGCCAGCCGAAATATGCAAGTTTGAACCGCATTGACCAACAGTTATCCCATATGATCTGACCAGGAGTAAAGTGACTTTTAAAGTAGTGTTGAAGATTTTCTCGCCTCCTTTCGTAGAAAGTAGCATATTCTCTCTTGCACAATAAAATGACACGAAGCCCTTCCAAAATTTCAACTTCTATCTCAAGGCAATTCCAGTTTTAAATGAACTACCATTATCAGGCTAGATCACAATTAAAAATCCCGAACATACAAATGCATAAATGCATGGGGCTCTCGGAAGGTTCAACTAAGACAGTTCAATATTCAGCAGTGGATGGACATGATGCAGACTGAACTAATGGGGATTACTGAACGCTTTGGCAAATTGGGAATTTGTAAAGTGCTTTATGGCTGCACCTCGTAGGTATGCATATGTATTTGTTTGTCAGTCTGATCAGTATCTTTAAATTAAGAACCGATGAAATTAAAGTTGTGAAATTTGGCAGTTATAGCCAACTGTCAGGATTCACTCCCTCACTTAATTTCAAATCACTCACCGATCTTCTCTGAGAAGCTATGTCTACTTTAATAAAAAGTGCATTGAAGACCTATGTCTTCAATGCACTTTTTATTGTCAGCCTTGCATAGTTGATTAGGTGGATCTCAGAAATGAAAATTCCTATTGGTGGATTTATAGGAGTGATGGGAGCAATAAAAATATAAATATTTCTCATCTGTGGACAGTTCGTGAAACCTTTTCGTTTAATGGCTGAACCATAAAAGCGCATAAGGCGCATAAGGTAGCAACTGGCCGACACTGTTCACTGGTTTGAAGCAAATTTACTTGCGGAATCATATTTTTTGGTTGAATTTGTGACAGACATTTTCATGTGCGAAATACATTTTGATGAGACATATATTGAGACATACTGATATAAATATTTTGAGACAAGCACACCTGAGATTTGTCAAAACAACATTTCGATAAGCCTCAGGTGTTTCATGCGTAATTTGCAAAATAATAAGCATGTTTTCTGCACTATCCTGGACGAATTTTTATTGTCTTCTGAAGCGAGATTTATAGCTTTGGGCGACGTGAAACATCTGCGTTCATGCAAGTTGTTTATCTAATCGACGAACTTACTCTGGAAATTCATACATTAAATGAAGGGATCTTTAGCAAAATGATGCGAATTATTTAGGATTCATTTTATTTTTGCAGAAAAAAAAAACAATGTCATTAATTTATAAGTCGCATTCGACCTCGGCGCAACCCTTACCGTTGCTATCGAACATAGCAATGGTTAATTTAAACAAATTTATAGAAGAACATTACGAAAGAAATGCTTCATTTGAAATGTGCTATGTAAAATGATCGATGAGTTTATGGCAGATAAAAAATCACATTTTTAGTCGACCAATTTAAGAGTAAAAAACGACTAATGAAAATTTTATCAGGTTTTCGAAAATAAACCGTTAGTATTGAAGAAAAACAAGCCATTTCAAACTGAAGAGCTCTTCTTTTGTTCATTTTGCGAGTTTTGGTTAGCAGGGATCTAATTGCTTTGTTCATACGTCGAAGTTAGGGTACGAAGGCTTCATATGGGATTTTACGGGAGCCGGAGTTATCTCATTTCGAATTTTGCTAGACTTGGAGTCATCTTACTTAGGATTATGCAAGCGCCCGAATCGTCCTATTTCTTTTTTCAATGTTGGAAACCAGGACGACATGTGAAACAGCATAGTGAACTCTTTAGCGAATTAAAAATTCAGATAGAACTGTAACAATCATAAGTTCTACTCTTACCTACAATATATCCAAATTGTAGGCAAGCATGCAATTCGACAAAACTTTGTCGTGCGCAAAATCTGAAGAAAAAGAAAATACGAAGTATTCATATCACTGGATAGCACAAACATATATTAATTCCTAAGGCAGTACGGTGTGGGATACGGAAAAGAAGGCGCGACCTTATTTATATGGCAGCCATTGTGCTAGTTTAGCTATCTTTCGAATTATATATATATATATATATATATATATATGATCATATCATTTTTGATTATTTTGTCCATACATGTCACTTGTCACATAATGTGAGCACAAATGAGCGTAGAGTTAATGTTTCGGCTATACATTAATTGCCCACGATAACGCGAAGTTCTCACATAAAAGGAATGTATATGACGTCAGTGCCCAATTTTTGGAGTTAATTATTCCAAAAAAACGATCATAGAGTTGTTTAAGAGAAAAAATAGTGGCATTCAGCAAAGTGTTCCCTGCCGTCTTTGTCTTGGAGTAACGTGTAATATTTCGATCGCTAAATCACCTCAAACGATTGCTGGTGATAAGTGAAGTCAATTATTAATTTCTTCCATAAGTGTAATCGCAGCGTTCTCCAGTCATCTAACAGACAATTAATGAAAACGTTTCGAGGCCGTAAATTATGTTTCATCAGCAGTAGTTGCTGACGATGACCAACTTATATGATTGAAAATGTGAAAAGACGATTAGCTTTAATACTATTTTTTCAACTCGTTTCTGAAATATGAATTGTCGTCATACGTCGACAAAAGGGGATACAGATTCTTGAACTCTCACCATTATGCCGAACGGCTCACCATTACTGACGTTTATGGCCACAGATTGCTCGAGTATCCATCCCATAGGAATATTTAGTGAACGTTTATGGACTGCTACGCCATTCGTGCTATGTGCAAATAAAATGCTCTTGGGAGCGCGATCTTTCATGAGGATTGTCCCTCCATGAAATCCTTCATAAGATTATCAATTGGATCTTCATCAAAACACTGGTGTCTGTGTATTATAACCACCCCATTTTACAGTATTGCAGAATGCTGAAACTCATTCTTCAACCATACTTGGCAATGCCTGACATACATGGCGAAAGAAAAGTCAACCGACAAAGCGACAATCCGAACAGGGATGCTTGCCGTAAAGTGAGCGGAAAGTGCTGGGCTGAACCGGTGATCGAAACCGGGACCTCTCGCACCCAAAGCGAGAATCATACCACTAGACCATTCAGCCGCTCACATTGCTGTTGTAGCATTATATTCAACGATGACGAAGGAACCAGTTTGGTTATCGAGAGTGCATGGATGGAACATATCGATGTGTTGATGGAAGGCCAGTTCCAGAAGGAATGTGTCATACTGACTTATTTGTTGAGAAAAACTTCTATTGCACGTCGCACTTTCAAACGGATTGAAAACAGCACAGCTTATTTCGCAATTGTCGACAACACTTTTGCCAACTCGAGTAAGTAAGTGAGATAAAGCGAGACCGAAGAGATGTAAAATAATGTGCAAACATTCGGAAATCGTCGTTTCAAGATAAGAAATAGCAAATCAGAAAATATGAATAAAATTTTCGAACGTTTCGTTTATCGGCCGGCCAGATAAGAATTGATGATTACAATTGAAGCAAAAATCGACTGACATCAATTATGTCATTCGACTCCTATAGCATGACATATGCAGAAATTGGTATTTGCATAACTCAAACCCTATACATAAGCTCGCGGAGCATACTTTGCTTTCCGATTTGTTACGGCTCAAGATGCAGGTAAGAACGCAGCACATATAGCAGGCAGCAATACGAAATTTAAATGGAGCGATAATCTCATGAGCAAAAAATTTTATAATGTCATACAGTACTGCGATTACTAGGTGACACATGGAATCAATGGACGGTAGGGTTTCAAATTATCGAAAGCGGAAATTTTTTTTTGACATTTTGCTGAACAATTTTCACGTCATGCGCTTACAAGACATGAGACCTAATACTCTATGGCATGGATCAATTCACGTTCCCATCTAATTTTTAAACACTATCTTTCGCTTTGTTTTCATCTTTTTTTCACCTTTCATCTTTTCATCTTTTATCTTTTATTTCGCGCATATACGCTCTTTTTTTTTATTATTTGAATCTTATCGATAATGCATACCCTCCTCAACAGGAGTTCTTCCTCAATGTAGCCCCCCTTCTTTTCGGCCATGTTTTCGGGAGTCCGATATCAGCTGGCTCGTTAACTTTATGATAACGAATATGTACAACCAGACCGGTTGAAAATGCGTCGTAACTTTATCGTTATGAAACCAGTTAGAAAACAGTTGTGATCACAAATAAATTCTCTTCGCAGTAGAAAGTGTATAAGCTGAACGGTAGCGAGAGGAGAAGGGAGCGTTTGTATTCGAGTAAACGTATGTTATGTTTGTTCTATCTTAGTCTGTCGATCATTAGCTTATGTGTTACTTCTTTCAAAAATTACGCTGTCAACTAAATTTGTTCTGCGACAAATCTTCCTTCTGGCAGTGTTTGTCTCTGATTAACGCTTACTCCTCTCTCGCCTCGTTGAGTCAAAAAATATATCTGGCTTGTTTCTAGTGATCAAAAAAACAATTTTATTTGTTCAGATCGTTTTTTTTATTTCTAATCAAAGCCTAATTCTGCCGTGTTTCATTAAACCAAAAATGTATTCGGTCTATTTTTAGCGATCGATAAAAGTACCATTTTGTTAGTTCGAATTTTCGTGCTAATAATCAACGCTTTCTCAACATATCCATGGAACCGAATCTCATTAAGTGTGATTACATTTTTGTTAAAAACAAGCAGCCGGCTCGCAAATGCTCAGAAATGAGGAAAATCTAAATTTCAATCAAACTGAATGTGCCCACAAATTTTCTTGCAAGATTTTTTTCCTGCGGACATTAAGAAATAATAAGGGTGATAAAAATAATAGTAACAATAAAAATAATTAAAGCGGTTTTTTTTGCAGGAAATGGGAAGAACACATAAACGTTCGAGAACTGAACATTGACGTGTGGTTTGAAACAGAGAACAGAAGAGAAAAGAAAAAGAGAAACGAAAAAGAAAAACCACGAGACAACCGGGAAGGAAGTAAAGGAGCCGGAACGAAGTTTAAAAAAATAAAAGACGAAAAGGAAAAATAAATAAATAGATGTAGAAACTGATACGGATGACCAAAGACAAGTGGAAATAAATGGTATGGAAAATTCGCTCAAAGCGCACTTTTTTTGAAAAGTTTGGTAAATTCTTCATCATTAAAACGCTTGTTTTCGAGGGTACTCAGCACGTTGCACGTTCTCCAGCTTTAGCTAGTTTTCATAATCGCGACCAATTCTAGAGTCCCTTGGCAAGTAACTTGATTTTTTTTTGATATATACGTAGCTCTAGTTGGCTGCCGCACAAGCGAACCCTGTGTATGTATGGGGTTGAAAGGTGCAAAGTTGCGATCACGTAACACGTTATTTAAAGAACCGACAATGCCTTTCGGCTAATATGATAACTCCATGAACAACAACTCCATAAGCACACAAATAATCGTGGCATTACGTACCTAGTGTTTTCCAGATTCATATATCGATCGAATATGCTCTCTCTGCGAAAAAAAACAGCGTCATTCAACGTGCTGGAGTTACATCAAACTGGAACATAACTCACGTATTAGTCGCTCTGACCAACGGTTTGCCTATACTAGAAAGATTTTTGATTATGATGGTCAGTTTGCGATGATAATCATAAACAAATACAATATCAGTTTGCCAGACTCGTAGAGTTACAGAACACAATGAAACAAGCAAACATATAAGTAATCAATAATGCGTCAATCGATCTCTCGACTGGTTGGTTCCACCACAGCAGAAACGACGAGTGGGCAGACACTACTGCCTAAGGGAGGGATCAGATATGTCCGCCACGCTAAGTGATCGGACATTTCTGCACGGATGAGTGATGAGTAATCTGTGTGGAGCGACAAGGTAATTCTTCTACCAGTGGGAGTGGCTAGGCACTTCTGCCAGGGCACTAGGCACAAGCATTTCTGCTATAGGGCCCTAAACAGTGATCACACATTTCTGCAGTGGGGAGGTACTAGACAATATGGTAAACATTTCCGGAACAACATCAAGCATATGCACAACCTAAGAACTATGTCGGAACGCTAAAGGCTTACGCCAATTCAAGCATATAAACTAGGAGCATTGAACAAGTGGCTGTGTATGGTTGTTTGCATCACCGTGTTTTTTTTTCATCCTTTCTTTGGAGAACATAGGGAGAGAATGTTAAACGAGTAAAAATTTAGAGCGCATTTTAAATCACAGAACTGTGAATGAATGTCGTTGAAGCTCCGAAACCCCCTGGCAATTCCTTTTACAAGCGATAAACACCGATTACATTAATTCATGGAGATTTCTTACGCTTTCCTTAACTATCGAGAACAGTATTCGAGAATTAGTTAACTTTTGACTTTTTGTTTAAAATTGAAAAATGTAGATCTCGCCCATTAAAGGTGAATTAATCGCATGCGTTAATTGTTGAAGTGGGCGCCAACAGTGAGAGCGTTATTGGGAAAACTAGAGAAATGGAAGTTCAGTTCAAGCAGATGGGGAAAAAAAAGTAGGCAGAACTGAAATAGACATGGAAGAACAGCTGCACACAGGAAAGGCCACTGCTGAGAAAACGCGTGAAGTGTAGGATTTGCTAACATTTTCTAGTGATAAACAAAGCCTTGAATGAGCAGATTTGCAGACGTGGAATTAGTATGTGTTTAAAAATAATGTCGGACAAATTACGAATAAGAGTTGCCGACCGCAAGAGCAG
>JPKZ01001429.1:289970-303076 GCA_000803305.1 Toxocara canis | reverse complement strand
GGCAGGAAGATAGGAATGTGGTTCCGATGAACACTGTAAAGCCAAATGATCGGATATCGGCATATAACAACGACCTCATATAGCTGCGAATGACAGCCAAACCATTTTAGGTGAGAAAAAAAAACTAGAAAATGAAATTTGAAGTGTAAAAACTTTAACGAGAATTTTTTTATCCGGTTCCTGCAATTTACTGCTCTGATTGTGTTTGCACTCCTGTTTTCCACCGATTTGGCACATTCTACTGCGACCAACGCATTTGGCTTTTCAACTGCAACTCCAAACGAACATGACAAGGACTGAACCTGCAGCATTGGTTTCTCCATCAAATATTGGTATTTCCACGAGTGTTGATCAAACTGATTCACCACTGATTTCAACTGATTTTCAACTGATAATGTTGTTTGTTTTATCGATGCCAATAAATGAATATTACAAAAATTCATTGTTCCAATGCTGTTTTAGTAATTTCGATAATTACAATTAATGAATAATTCAAAAGAGTCAATTCATAGAGTAATAGAGTCAATAATTCATAGAGTCAAAAGCGCATTTGTAGTGAGCTTAAGCCATAGGAATATACAGCATTCTGTTGCAACATTTATTACGGATGCTTTAAAATGCCCACGCATAATTAGTCGCAAATGGAAACGGCAGCGTGCCAAAAGAATGGGAAATGCTCAGAAGAATTTGTGTGATTTGTGCTTCTTCTTCGGTTTGCTCTTGCTCATTGGTGCAGAAACAGCCGTCGGCGGTGCCGTTTTTTTTTGCTCGGCCGACTGATTATTGCCCATAGCTTCTGCCATCATCTAAACAAGTATTGGCTCTTCTGAATAACAAAAGCTGTAACAATAGTAATAACTAGTAAGTGCTTAGTGAAGATAAAAGTGAAGAAAATATAGTAATCAAGTCCTATGACGTGTGGAAGCAGTCCGCAAAACGGAACTTAAATTGACACAAAGAGAATGACGCATTGGCAGGGCTGGGATCGCAGTAGGTAGGTGGTAGACAATACATGTAATCCGGGTTGAGGTGATATTTGCATTGGACACCACAAGTTGCCTCTTCCGGCTAGACCGCACTGTGCGCAGTATCGTTGTAGAGACGTTTTTGTTGGTCTTTATTTCCTTGATTCTGTCATGCATTCACACGATTAAGTCATGCACTTAATACTCAGGCAGTTCATGCGATTAAGTCATGCACTTAATACTCAAGCAGTTTATGCGATTAAGTCATGCAGTTACTCATTAAGTAACGCAATTAATAAAATTCAGATAGATTCACTTACAGCAGCGAAATTGGGTCGTGGTCTACCGAGAATGCGCTGCAGATTCTTCGCTATTTCGGCCATCGTGCATCTCTCGTTAGGGTTATCCGACCAACACTTCACTTCAATAAGACGATGCATCGCTTGAGGCGTACATTCCGGTAGTGGCATTCGATAGCCTTCTTTCACCTGGAATTCGCAGCATTAATCGACTCTGTGGTTGAATTGAAACGCCTTCTGGGACCATCAGAAGGGAACAGTAGCGTTAAAAACTGGGGTGGATGGTTTCTTTGCAGATATGCGTGAACCACGCTATCTACAAGCCGGTTTGCCTTGTTCAACCCACAGTTCTGTAGCTTTATTTATTGGCCGCATCGCTATTGAGCAACGATTTCCTTTACTGAAAACCATTTATGGTAGCAAAGGTCGTGACAAACTGTAGCGCTCGCATTGAATGAAGTCGGTATCGGCCGAGTATTCAAGAGATCGATAAGAGGAGGTGATAGAGCCTATCCGTTTTTGTCTGTTTAATTGTTTCACTTCGACTAACTATCGTTTTCTTTATTCGACTTTTCCGTTGTATATTAGTGAGTAAAACACAATGGGAAAAACGACGGCACAGAGTTACTCACTCTAACGTTAACTTCAGCGACTGTGAATCCTGGGTATGGCTCTTGTCCGTTTGCGAATATCTCCCAACACATTATCCCGTAACTGAACACGTCAGTCTTCTGCGTATACATTGCTGTACGAAGGGTCTCCGGTGCCAGCCATCTAATGGGGACACGCTTTCTTGGATCCATTTGATAAACGGTACCCTCACGTGTCAGCCCGAAATCGCTGATCTTTACCTTAACAAATGATTCGGTTCAATTTTTAATTTCGCAATGTTGTTATAATTAATGCATATCAGTGATCATTTTGTTTAATCACTCAAATACCACTTTTCTGGCAATCGTTTTGAACTGTTTGTCATCAATTTCAAAAACGTTTACTTAACACTGCTTGAAATTTCCCTCTGTTCTAGCCTTTGTACGGTGGTTCAGAGCTATCCATACGTTCAGATGAAGCATAACGCTGAGAACGAGAAAAGCGGAAGACGTAAACAGTTGCAAGAGGCTCAGGACAGCATGATGCGCATATAAAACTTACTTGTGTCATTTTACAAGTCATCTTCCAATTGATGGGAAATTACTTGATGAGGAACTATTCCTATTTGATCCATTTCCACTTTCATCATCAAAAAAGTAGAACCGCTCTAAATCGTTCAGATGTTTCATATATCTGAGGAGGTTGAACGCAGAGAAATCGTTCCATGCAAAACTAAGCGGTATTCGAAATGGTATCCGTCAGATCCGGAGGAAAACGTGTCGGTTATTAGGGCGGATAAATGTTAGTTCAGGCTGGAACAGCTCACTTTGTTATCACCGTAAAGGCAGTTTCTGGCAGCGATATCACGGTGCAGGACGGGCTTAGCATGCAGGTACTCGAGACCCCACGCAGCACCCAAGCACATGTCCATCTTCACATCAACCGGTACACAGTTCTTCTGCAGATAAGAATCCAACGCACCGTTACTTGCCTGAAACAGTCAAAATTTCAAAACATCAGCAAACGAGGAGATCTGCATACGTAATCGAATCTAACAAACGACAGTGCAGTTCAGCGCATGTGCTTCTTTGCTTGAGTGAATATTACCATGAGGAAGACAATCAATGACTTCATACAACGATCGATTCGAAAGCAGCACTGGGAAGCGCTCTAAAAAAGGGTGACTCGGAGCCCAGACAGAAGCAGAATCGACCATTATGTTGAAAAAACGCGATACCCCATTGGTGATGTTTTATGTCGTGTGAAGGCGAAATGGAATACTTATTACATTAGCATCTTAACATTTGACCTTGCAATAATCACTGAACAACCTGTAAAAGTAACAAAGTAGTATTTTACCAGCTCCATGACAATCATTAGGGGTTCCTGGCCAGCCGCTACGCCATAGCATTTGCAGACGTACGGATGGTCAAACGTACGATGAAGGCGCGCCTCTTTCATGATCTCCTTGATCTGCTCCTTCGTCAGCGATTCCAACTTCGCCTAAACTTAAAACGCGAATAATTATTAACATACTGGGCTGACAAAGGGAAAGCAATCAGTATTTCCGTTGGCAGCCAACAACGTTACTAAGAAAGACAATCGCACTAACCGGTTGTAGTTTTTTGGCAACAAAAAACTGGCACCTCACAATCGAGAATATAGCCAACCGGAAGACTCATAAGCTTAAATTCTCTTAAACATCAGACTCAAATTTTTTGGGAATCTCGTAGGCGATACTGTATTGCTTCCCTCAACTACGCCAGCAATGCAACATACGTTTTTTGTTCCATCAGGACCTTCTTCATGCTCTGCAGGCACCATTTTGTACCGACGAGGCGACAGCATTTGCTTACAGCACTATGAACATATGTTTGTCTGAAGGTTATTAACCTTCAACCGTTTGGGATGCAATATTCTTCCCGGGAATTTTTTGGCCATTCAAATTCTTACGCCCTGAAAAATGCTCTCACCCCGCCCCCCTCCTGCTCCCAATCCCTCTTGTGAAAGTGAAATAGTAGCAATCGTTACTCCATAATCCACATGCTGTGAAATGTTGAACTTATCAACAGTATACGCTGACCAATTTAATTGCCACATCGACTTGCTTGCCACTTCTGAGGCGGAGATGACCTTTATGCACCTCACCGAACGCTCCCTCTCCCAACTTCTTTGTTGGTTCAATATCTTCATGGTGCAGCTCCCAAATCTGCCTTGGCACTGGCGTCGTCAGAAGAACGGTAGCCGCCTTCACGAGACTCTCTTGCTTTGTTAAATGGAAATTTATCATTTCGGGAACACTGTCAAATCCATATTTCTCCACTGTGTATTTTCCGTTAGAGGTGCGTTGAATTACGTAATGTTTTATCTGAAACAGTCGAGATGAGAAGCCGACTCTTTTCGATAGATGCGATACGACAGAAATTCTGGGGTAATAAACAATGGTCAGTGTCGAAAGGAATTTTCCAAGACTCGGAGATACCTAATTTGCAGCAAGATTTGAACCATAGTTAGCTGCTCTCACGAGAATTGAACCATACTTGTCATGACTCTACTCCCACCTTAGCTAGCTAAGAGTGACCTAGAGGACTCGCGAAACATGAGATTGTTTCCTTGTTGGTGAGGAAAAGAAGGTTCAGATGGTTGTTACCCGACAGAGGCCCTTTACGAAAGAGTGGGAAACTGTTCCTCTTTTTTCGATTCTGTATCTCCGTTTACCTATACTCCGTTTTACTATTGGAAAACATACGCCGAGTTCTTCCATCTCTTCGCGCACCATCACCGATATAACAAATGCTCTCGGCTGACCGGCGACCGGTTCTGTTGTTCGAACGATAAATTCGCCGTTAGACTTAAGCATCATCTTGATATCCTCCCTTGGCAGCAGCCCATGGTAGTAGGGGGCATCCGCTAACACCTTGTCCACCATCTCTGGAATGCAGCACTTCTTTTGCGACTTCGCAGACCAATTAGAAAGTTGAAAGGAGGGAAGAATACTATCAACTTTCATTACAATGAACTATGAACTAGATGTCTTCATTCGTAATAGCAAGAGTCAAAATTCATATGGCGCGCCGAACAGCGAGCACAAGTTTCTATTACAGCTGGAGCGCCGCTTTAGATGAGGGAAGGTTGGGAAGAGTGGACAGCAGAGGGTGGGGTGATGGGTGGGGGGGATGGGGAAAATGAAGCGGCCTTGAAAACTCGATTGACAAAGGAACTCGAAACTTATTCCTTCGTTTCCATAACAACACTTCAAGAATCAGAAATATCAGCCGTTGTCAAAAGTCAACAAAACTCCCGTCGCAGAAGTAACAGCCGTTGTCAATCACCTTGATCTCTTGGCTGGATGCCCGACCACCGACAACAACCAAGAATTCCTCCACACCACCCAAGACTTTGTAAAAGCTGAGAATAACAACACGGCATCGACTGTCATTTATATAGGCAATTTTTCAAAAAAAATTTGCAATTGTTCGTATTTTGCATTTATGCAAATTTGTGGTGTCGTATTATGTTTGCTGGCTGAAGGTCTACTGTTTTTTTCTATGCCTATGTATACGCATTTTATATATATATATATATAATGTATATATATATATATATAGAATAGAATCCGACGAAATTTGTTTTTTGATATTACTACTCTGAAATGTTCGCGACTTAGGAACTCGTGGCATAATTTTTGCCCGTGAGAGTTAATGCCGGGAATTTGACCTTGTTGTCTATGCGTGTTTCCATAAATTTTCAGCTGTAAAGCGCACTATGGCGATATATATTTGCATTTTTGCGATTCATTCATATGTGGTGAATCGCATAAAAAGAACGGGGTAACTTGATAGCCCGCTGTGGCTGAATGACAATTGTAGAAAAACGGAGCGAGAACTCCCAACTAAAAAGTGTGCCTAAAATTTATGAGAAGGACGTAAGGAAGCCTAAAACAGTGCACGTTTCAAGCCAGTGCATTTAAAGATTCCGAGCGGTCGTACGAATGTTCCGCTGAAAAATCCTTTTGCTCTGCGGTTCGCATTTTCTGCTGTCCGATCAACGTTAAAATGCTCCAAATAACAGAAAAAATTTATACGTCAAGGGCTCTTTTCGAACAGAAGGAATCAGTCTAAAGATTATGATACAGTTTACCTATCGTCTTTAGGTCATCTAAAGCAGATTCAACAACGATTTCGATGTTGAAATTCCCAACAAAATTATAGAATCTCTCATAGGAATAAGAGATTTTCATTCTTTGAAGGAACGAATTTAAGAAATTACAAATCTGCGAAAATCAATTGCAGTTGGTTTCGTTGCATTCCATCCTTGATTTGGTTCTCCCCCATGGAGAACATTTTCAATACTGAATGATGTTATGAAATGAAATCTTCGGTTAATCCCAAGCGTTTATTTCCTACAGAAGTGATGGGTATCGAATTTGGAAAAGAGATCGGATAAATTACGCGTACCCAAATTTTGTAAATTTTGCTTTAATAGTTGTTACCATGCAGATTCCTATAAACTTTGCAGATGTAAAATGAGTGCACTTAGCAAATGCAAAATGAATGCAATTTGCAAATCTAAAATTGTCAAGAGGCAAAAAATTGAATTTTAAGAGTTCAAAATATAAAAAATTGAATATATGCAAAAAATCATCAGAAATCGTCTCTATATAAATGATGCGATGAGCCGACATTTTATTCTCCAGTTTTTCAACGTGTCCAGGCGGGTGCAGGATTTTTTCGTTGTTCTCATTAATCGAACGACCAATCGAACGCTGAAGGTAATCGATACGCTTGACTGGAAGGATATGAGGAGATCGTTTGTGGCTCAAATGCTGGCGCACTTACGGAACGATGATCGTTATTTTGCTTATTCGGCTGTGCTGATGTCATTTTGAAGATTGATGAGCTGGTCGGCTCATGCGATAGTTCAACGCAAGTAAGTACGAAGGATGAAAAGTCGTCATTCCATATAACGTCTTCTGAACTCCATCCGTTAACGAACGGATACGTGATCGCACTTTCTCATCGGTCATTTTAGCGTAATGAGTTGGTCATTTCAGTAGGGGCATAAGGAATCAACATCACGTTCTCAGTCTAAGGAGGCTGTAAAACCCAATCAACAATCTTCAGTATCCACCTAATAGCGTGTTGTTTGAATTGTATGCTATAGCTTAATCAAGCTTAAGACGACTTTAAGATATTACCATTATTAAGGATTTAATCGTGCATACCAGTTGAGAGTATGTAATCGATCGGCTCAGTTCATCTGTTATCATTGGCGTGTTGGTCAACATTTGGGATCCGCATCGTATTCACCGATCGAGGCTGAATACCGTTTTGAGGAACAATAGAACGTTTCTGAATGTTGTCCAACAATATTTCACCCGATCGTTCTCTTTATTTGGACTGATTCGGAAAACCCCATAGCAAGCACAGCTTGGCCTATATGACCGCTGTTTTGACATCGTTTATTAGTCAAGCGGTTCTTTAAAAAACCGTCGAAAACTTGACTTTTTCCAGAGATGGTGGACAAAGCATTAGCGGATGCCCCCTACTACCATGGGCTACTGCCAAGGGAGGATATCAAGATGATGCTTAAGTCTAACGGCGAATTTATCGTTCGAACAACAGAACCGGTCGCCGGTCAGCCGAGAGCATTTGTTATATCGGTGATGGTGCGCGAAGAGATGGAAGAACTCGGCGTATGTTTTCCAATAGTAAAACGGAGTATAGGTAAACGGAGATACAGAATCGAAAAAAGAGGAACAGTTTCCCACTCTTTCGTAAAGGGCCTCTGTCGGGTAACAACCATCTGAACCTTCTTTTCCTCACCAACAAGGAAACAATCTCATGTTTCGCGAGTCCTCTAGGTCACTCTTAGCTAGCTAAGGTGGGAGTAGAGTCATGACAAGTATGGTTCAATTCTCGTGAGAGCAGCTAACTATGGTTCAAATCTTGCTGCAAATTAGGTATCTCCGAGTCTTGGAAAATTCCTTTCGACACTGACCATTGTTTATTACCCCAGAATTTCTGTCGTATCGCATCTATCGAAAAGAGTCGGCTTCTCATCTCGACTGTTTCAGATAAAACATTACGTAATTCAACGCACCTCTAACGGAAAATACACAGTGGAGAAATATGGATTTGACAGTGTTCCCGAAATGATAAATTTCCACTTGACGAAGAAGGAAAGCCTCATAAAACTTGGAATGGTGCTCCTAACAACACCGGTACCGAGGCAAATCTGGGAGTTGCACCACGAGGACATCGAACCTACCAAGAAGCTAGGCGAAGGAGCGTTCGGCGAGGTGCATAAAGGTCATCTGCGTCTTAGAAGCGGAAAGCAGGTCGATGTGGCCATTAAGTTGGTCAGTTTTTTTGCTCCCGCGTAACGATTAATCATCCTCAAGACGTTTATTTTAGCGTCCGATTGAGTTATTTTGAAGCTCGGCATGAGTGTGGAAAAGCGTTTTCCATAACGTGCAAATTAATGCAACGGCAACAGGATATGAGACGCTACAGTTAGTCGAATATGAGGTGTTGCTCAACACCAGCATTTCAGGCGAAGCTGGAATCGCTGACGAAGGAGCAGATCAAAGAGATCATGAAGGAGGCGCGCCTTCACCGTACGTTCGACCATCCGTACGTATGCAAATGCTATGGCGTAGCGGCTGGCCAGGAACCTTTAATGATTGTCATGGAACTGGTAAACAGCTACTTCATTACTTTTCTGGGTTGTGCGTTAGTTACTGAAAAGTTGAAGGTGCACCTCTATTCCCTTGCATCATAGCGCTGGCATTTATTCTTATATTGTACCTTTTACTCGAAAGTTTTCAGATATGCGACAGGATATCTATATTTCAATTTTGACGATGTGTGCTGAACAACCACGGCATATAGACTTCTTTCCAGGCGAGCAGTGGCGCACTGGATTCTTATCTGCAGAAGAACTGTGTACCGGTTGATGTGAAGATGGACATGTGCTTGGGTGCTGCGTGGGGTCTCGAGTACCTGCATGCTAAGCCCGTCCTGCACCGTGATATCGCTGCCAGAAACTGCCTTTACGGTGATAACAAGGTAACTAGCCATGCAAAAAATGGCCGCAGATTTAACGCAAATCTAGAACCTTAAAACTGGCCCTATAACCCTGCACATTTAAAATTCGTGCCTCTCTGTTGATTGCAAGACTCATTGTTAACATTCAGAGTTAACTACGACTTAGAATTCATCCGTTCTATATGTGGACGAATTTCAAGTACTCTACAGTTCTGTTATCTTGCAGTTTTTGTCCCCTTTTAACATCTCGACGAAGGTGTAAAATCGACGAAGGGCGACGGTAATCATAGCAGAATCACCGACAGTGCTCAGCCTCTTCTTCTAGATTCCATAGGAATAATCGAAAAACCTTGAACTGATTATGCAAAGCAAAAAGTCAAAGCAAAGTTGAAAGAAGCAAAAATGTCAGTAGATTAATAAACTAAATAGTTCTAATTACGGTACGGTAACGATGATCTCACTGCTGCTTACCAAACTTCATGATCCCTCTGATTCTATTTACTGATTTGTCGAAAGAGAGAATTTGAGGTGAAAATCAGCGATTTCGGGCTGACACGTGAGGGTACCGTTTATCAAATGGATCCAAGAAAGCGTGTCCCCATTAGATGGCTGGCACCGGAGACCCTTCGTACAGCAATGTATACGCAGAAGACTGACGTGTTCAGTTACGGGATAATGTGTTGGGAGATATTCGCAAACGGACAAGAGCCATACCCAGGATTCACAGTCGCTGAAGTTAACGTTAGAGTGAGTAACTCTGTGCCGTCGTTTTTCCCATTGTGTTTTACTCACTAATATACAACGGAAAAGTCGAATAAAGAAAACGATAGTTAGTCGAAGTGAAACAATTAAACAGACAAAAACGGATAGGCTCTATCACCTCCTCTTATCGATCTCTTGAATACTCGGCCGATACCGACTTCATTCAATGCGAGCGCTACAGTTTGTCACGACCTTTGCTACCATAAATGGTTTTCAGTAAAGGAAATCGTTGCTCAATAGTGATGCTGCCAAGAAATAAAGCTACAGAACTGTGGGTTGAACAAGGCAAAACGGCTTGTAGATAGCGTGGTTCACATATATTTGCAAAGAAACCATCCACCCAGTTTTTAACGCTACTGACCCCTTCTGATGGTCCCAGAAGGCGTTTCAATTCAACCACAGAGTCGATTAATGCTGCGAATTCCAGGTGAAAGAAGGCTATCGAATGCCACTACCGGAATGTACGCCTCAAGCGATGCATCGTCTTATTGAAGTGAAGTGTTGGTCGGATAACCCTAACGAGAGATGCACGATGGCCGAAATAGCGAAGAATCTGCAGCGCATTCTCGGTAGACCACGACCCAATTTCGCTGCTGTAAGTGAATCTATCTGAATTTTATTAATTGCGTTACTTAATGAGTAACTGCATGACTTAATCGCATAAACTGCCTGAGTATTAAGTGCATGACTTAATCGTGTGAATGCATGACAGAATCAAGGAAATAAAGACCAACAAAAACGTCTCTACAACGATACTGCGCACAGTGCGGTCTAGCCGGAAGAGGCAACTTGTGGTGTCCAATGCAAATATCACTTCAACCCGGATTACATGTATTGTCTACCACCTACCTACTGCGATCCCAGCCCTGCCAATGCGTCATTCTTTTTGTGTCAATTTAAGTTCCGTTTTGCGGACTGTTTCCACACGTCATAAGACTTGATTACTATATTTTCTTCACTTTTATCTTCACTAAGCACTTACTAGTTATTACTATTGTTACAGCTGTTGCTATTCAGAAGAGTCAATACTTGTTTAGATGATGGCAGAAGCTATGGGCAATAATCAGTCGGCCGAGCAAAAAAAAACGGCACCGCCGACGGCTGTTTCTGCACCAATGAGCAAGAGCAAACCGAAGAAGAAGCACAAATCACACAAATTCTTCTGAGCATTTCCCATTCTTTCTGCACGCTGGCATTTCCGTTTGCTACTTCGCTTCTTTAAAGAATCCGCAATAAACGTGGCTATAGAACGCTGTCATTTCTCTGGCTCACTACAAGTTCATTCTTGGCTCATTACTACTAACAACAGCGACGATGTACCTCACCCAACAAGAACATCGCCCATGCAAAATGCACGATGTAACACTGCGTGAACGCTGTGAAACCGTGGTGAATGCAACACAGAACCGAGAGTAGCAGGCGAACGCACAGTTTTTAAACCTAACATTTCATTTTAAACTCAGAGGAGGAAAGCATGCTTTAATGTTGGTGTTAAAAATGCAAAGAGAGCGCATAAAAGTCGACGTTGAGCAACGGAGATCGTCAAAACGAGGTGTGCGATAAGATCGCCATCGAAACGACTGAGGCTCCTCACAAACCCGGTATGATTGTCTCCTTCAAACTGAAAACTCAGTGGTGCATGAAGTGACGAGCCGTTGATTCACGCACTAAAAGAGACGTTTGGAGAGAATGAACGTTATACTTATCAAAGTCGCACTTAAACTATTTTAGTATCTGAGCTGCCTCACACAGACTCATTATCCACAAACTATCACACCGTATACAAACTGTGATTTCCGTGCAAGTGGGAAGGTGCGCCAAGAGCTGACAAGAATATGAAGCCCTCACTCGCGACTAAGGACTTTCCGAAGCTGCCGATTTCGCAAATCAGGTTGGACGGTTTCATGCAGTGTCACCAACAATGACGGAAGTCCAATAGTGCGTTGGACGAAAATTCTTTCCAAAACTGATGTACTGCACAACGTAGGTGGGAGAAGGGTTGGTCGCTGCCCTTACTGCGGGGAATTCTTCGCAAATGCTGAACACTTCCTGGTGAGCTTTTGACATTTTCTTTGGTGATCCCAGAAGGAGGCGGTCGCTCGATAAACGCTCAGAAGCGGATTTAGCGCGATCTTTTTTGGTTCCCCGTGCTCCGAAATCCTAATTTTGAATTTCTTGTCATTATTAGCGGCCTCCCGAGAGCCATCTGCCCCTTATCTAGATCACTTCTTGCATGAGACACCCGATATAGATTACATTACACGCAATGGCCTTCGTAATGCTAGCTACGCCGACTTCAAATCACCAGACAGACACACAGACATACTTACGAACAGACAATGTCGCCATAACTTATGATGCAACAACAGCTTCGCAAGTCACCCAAAAAAAAGAGCGAAATATGTTTATTCGCAACGGAACACGTCCGAAAAGACTCCGGAACCTGTTTGACGTAGAGCGCATATCGAAGCTTCTTTATTAAATCTGTCCGCCTAAATAAAATCTTGCTTAGTACCTCAGACTACTAAAACACGATAACATCGTTCAGCGATTACCAGTGGCACCGCTTCTTCTACCGTTGTTCCATTATATGCGCTTTTGCAAACGTCTATGTGGAAAGCACATCGCATCACGCATTTCTGTCCCTACATCCCTGTTCACTACTTGCATGCGCGTCACGCGTCGATGTGAGCAACTCAATTGCAATCGTGAAACGAGGTAAGCATAATCGTACGACGAAATAAGCGATATGCAATTGCAGTATTAGCTCAAACCACATATGTCTGTATACAGGCGGAAATCTCTGCACTTGTTTTCCAATTTTGTTGGTGTGATTTTCTATCCTTACTTTTTTTTTGCTGAAGCTTGTATTCACCATCCGCGTAGCAACTTTGGTACTTGAACGATAGAAGGTTTTTTTGTACCGAATGTGTCGTAGAAGCTCAATTGGAGGTATGGAGTAACGCGGTTCTATACGTAGGTACAACGATACCCAGGGATATGCTTAAGTGTGGTTTAGTTCGATTAACTTTCAACTCCATTAAATGGTAACGTTTTTCCGGCAACGTTTTCATTCATCCGCATACTTTAAAATTCGTTTACGCATGGGTATTTCCCCACCGATCTGATCGCAGAGTATTTATTTGGAGAAGAGGAATTTAAAACTGATGTATTATCAGTCGATCAGCTTGAAATACAAGCTTTGATGAACGAAATTGCAAAAGCGCTTATCGCGTCAGCACATCGACAGGTGTTCACGCTTTTTTTTCATGTTAAGACATGAGGTTAAGTTAGAAGGTAGCTGTTTTGGTTGGCTTCGTTCTTGTGCTGCCTGAGTTACCTCTTTTGCTCGGGAGGGTTGCTTCTGAAGTCTCTGCGACAAGAAACTTATCAACTCCATTCGTTCAGTAACATCTGATGCACTCATAAGTTGGTCGTCA
>JPKZ01001429.1:259641-273936 GCA_000803305.1 Toxocara canis | reverse complement strand
GGATTTGCTAAGAGGATTTGCATTGTTTACAAACTCGTTCATTCCTTACTGGTGGGTTTTTACCCTGCATTTTTTGGCTTTTAGAAAAAGTGGAGGAAATCTATGAAATAAGTTAGGCTGCATTGTTGGAAATATAAAGGAGAACGACGAGGATTTGCTAGCAGTCATCGAAACAGAACTGTCCGCTTTCGTGTGACTCTACTTATACTTAATTATTGCACGTTTTATATGAGTATAGAACTTACAGTTTGTTCGTCTTGGCTTCAATGCCTGTAACGCCCTGACATCTTTAATATTGGATACACATGTTAAAGAGCTTCACGGGGAGAGTATGAGAGTAGCTTGATTTGTTATCTGGTATGCGAGGTGTTTAGGGAACTTCTTCAGACGCGATGAAATCGCTGAAGTTAGGACGAAGCGCGAGAGATACCGTTATTGAGCAGCGTAAGGTTGAATATCTTGTTGCTGAGCCGTTGTGTACCGCTGATCTGCAAAATTTCCGAATTAGCGGCATACATAGTTAAAAACAGAGCTAGTTAAACAACAGTAAGGTCAGTATTGTGCAGGCTGAAAAAAATTGAAATATTGTGGGTGGTCCGAGTGCTTGTTCGAGTTAAAGAAGTAAGAGTTGACGTTTGCTTCATCGCAGTTTCACCTGCCAGTCAAAGCAAACGGTGATCGTACTTTTCTGCATCTATAACTCTTGATGTGCTTCTTCAAATGTGAAAATGACTTATTCAAATTCAAATAATTTTGGACGCATTGAAGAGATGAAATTTTAGGAGTGGAATGACTTAGAGACCGATTGTCCTTCATTGGCTGCCTCTGTATTGAAACAGCTTATGACGTTCCCAGAGGCACTTCATCGCTCAACTAGCGTGCATGATTCCGCAACGCCCGTCAAACGTCCTCGCATCGTCTAATTTGTTAGTTCTTTTGTTTGCCAATAATATCTTCATTATTCGTCAATAGGTCATTTGTTTAGCGATGATCGAAGTGCTATAGCACTGCAACACATGACGGATTACCAGTTTCAAATTGTGGATTGGAAAACAAGAAAATAAAATCGACAAATAGTTGGTAACGTATTATTTCAGATGTGGTATGTGGTCTTTAAACGACAGTTGTGCGCTATCGAGTGTTCGTCGTCCCATTGCTGTTCCGTGTGAGTGATATTATCTAATTGGTGTACTACTTTTTCTTTGTATCCAGGGTGCGTTCATCTCCACTTATATGAATATTTCAACCGTCAGCAGAGGTTTTTTTTATTATTTCTTCTTTACGGTTCAGGTGGAGGTCTTACGAATTTTTTTTAACAACTTTAGGTTTTGAAGCTGTCAAATTGACACGTAGGGTTCCCTGAGATTCAACGTAAAAGATACATGCTCAGCATCGTATTTAGTCTTTCGCCATTGCTGTTGGCTACTCATCATGTAAGAAGTCCCAGACATGTGCTTCAGAGATTTACGGGAGAGGGGGTTGGGGGGTTCAGGGAAAGAGAGAGGAGAAAGTGGATGACGTTCAAGGCAAAGCTTGTGGCAGTTGTTTTCTTACATTTGGGCGGTGGTATGATTATGCGCTTGCAATGACTGATTTCGTAAGTGTAACTTGGGGTCATATCAGTAGAGAACTAACACGGGAACGGAACGCTTGTCGATGGCATTTGTTTGGTAATAAAATGTACAACATTTATCCCACAGTCCTCAGAATCCTCAGAATATCCCACAGTGGTTGTGGGGTATTCTAAGCACTTTGTGTGTGCATCATTTTATAATGTATTATTATTAGCCGCTTTTCATGTAAAGTTTTTGAGCCTTTACATTCATTTGTGTTGAAGCATTGCGTTGTATTCCAGTAATGTCGGTCCCCCCCCCCCGCCTTATCCGTCGGTTTTTATTTTTTGTGGGTTACAACTGTTGTTTCATTGGGAGGCTGATTGCGCTTGTGAAATCTAGTGTACCTGGTTTAGCGGTCAGTAAAAGTCTCACCTACTTGTGCTGCCCATAGTTTTATCGAGACGTAGTGTTTTTTCGCGATCTTTTCGGAATCCCGGTTTTTTTTTCAGTTCGGTTAGTTGTGCACGACTGTGATCGTTTTTCGGTTCCTAGTGCTTTTTGCACTACATATAGGGAATCCGGGTCGTTTTTTGCCTCTTTCCGGTTCGTTTGAAGTTCTTAAATAGTTTATTTCGGCCTTCTCTCTTCCTATCGCTGATCCGTCACCTCGAGAAGAGTGGAGGGAGAGTGACCGGTCGAGAAAATTATATCCGTTTTCATTCATGAGGTCCTCCTCACTGCGCGATCATCGACTTTTCAGTTTTTGTTTTACCTTCTCAAATGGGAAGCAGCTGTTGTCAAGAGACAACTGATGGACAGTTACCACTTAATCTGTACTAATGTTACTCTAATCCCGGAAATGTTAAGAACTATTTGTCCAGTCTATAGGGTCATTCCGAAAGGAAGTCTGGACGATTCTTTTTGGACTTAAAGTTGTCAGCACCTTGAAGTGTTGACCTCTAACTGCTGTTATTCGCGAGATATTTTCTTAGATGTGCCCGCTGTCGATTTTTTTCGTTGAAGTATTAGCCCTTCCCTTCTCGCACCCCGCCGCTTATCTAAACCGTCCTCTTACAGTCACCATTGCTGATTCATCTTAATGGAACTGAACTTATGCTGTTTCCTGGACTGCTTTGGAGGAGAGGGCTAATGTAAGAGTCTCAAGATACATTAAACACGATTTTTTTTGCCTATTATAAAAACGAATGGCAACTTTCTTGTGAAAATGGCAGTGCGGAGGGAACGGAGGGGAGAGTTATTTTCATGTGGTAGTTCTCTATGCGTGTATGATTTGTGGAAAAGTGTATGTTTTGTATTTTTGCTCTTCTGAGGCTGCATGTTTCCATCTTTTACACGTTTGACCTACGGTTCTTTTTTTTTGGCACATCTGTCGAAGATTTGGTACTCACTGAAATACATATTGTGGTTGCTTACATGTGTAGCAGATCTTTTTTTTTGATAAATGTCACTGTGAGTAAATTCCATAGTAAAGGCTTTTCGCGCTATTCGTGTGACACATATGGTCATAGCTTAGTCATTGTACGCTTTAGCAAATTTGTGATCAGTAAAGCGCATTTCAGAAATTTATTCGCTTGAAGCGGGCAAAGAATTTGCATGCCACCCGGTTGGTCGTTCATGTATTTTATAATTTTCAGCCGTCGGCAAGGAGTATGCGCAGGGAACCTGCGGCAACATATTCACCATCTCTTAATGATTACTTGTTCAATAGAGCTCGTTATTTTCATAAATATTTGAAATCATATGCAAATTTTATATTATTTATTAAGTTCATTAATATCATTCAGTTCTAAAGATCAGTTCAGCTGAAGCGAATGCTGGGCGTAGTCGTCTGGTTGCTGTCCTGCATAGCGTTCGCTACAGAAGGTTGGTAAATGTGGATGTCAGAGTTGTTCTTTATGAGAGTGCGATGTGTAAGCCACAAACATGCTGTCATTTGGGTGTTTCTGTCGAAATAAACATCAAAGTTGTGAGGTTTTTTTTTGCACTTCGATGATTATGAAAAAGCACTATAAAAGTCGCTATTGAATTATGATTTATGCCCGTCGACAAGCGATAGTTATCTACTGGATAAGTACCACTTCCACCACACAAAGACGAGCAAAACGTTTCGACCACACCGGTCTAGTAACGTATTCGAATTGCTATCCGTCATTCACATAGCAGAAGAACCGTTTCGCATTTAAATTTAAAGAAAAAAAAAAGCTATTTATAAGCCAACGGAATCCCGGTTTTTTTTTCAGTTCGGTTAGTTGTGCACGACTGTGATCGTTTTTCGGTTCCTAGTGCTTTTTGCACTACATATAGGGAATCCGGGTCGTTTTTTGCCTCTTTCCGGTTCGTTTGAAGTTCTTAAATAGTTTATTTCGGCCTTCTCTCTTCCTATCGCTGATCCGTCACCTCGAGAAGAGTGGAGGGAGAGTGACCGGTCGAGAAAATTATATCCGTTTTCATTCATGAGGTCCTCCTCACTGCGCGATCATCGACTTTTCAGTTTTTGTTTTACCTTCTCAAATGGGAAGCAGCTGTTGTCAAGAGACAACTGATGGACAGTTACCACTTAATCTGTACTAATGTTACTCTAATCCCGGAAATGTTAAGAACTATTTGTCCAGTCTATAGGGTCATTCCGAAAGGAAGTCTGGACGATTCTTTTTGGACTTAAAGTTGTCAGCACCTTGAAGTGTTGACCTCTAACTGCTGTTATTCGCGAGATATTTTCTTAGATGTGCCCGCTGTCGATTTTTTTCGTTGAAGTATTAGCCCTTCCCTTCTCGCACCCCGCCGCTTATCTAAACCGTCCTCTTACAGTCACCATTGCTGATTCATCTTAATGGAACTGAACTTATGCTGTTTCCTGGACTGCTTTGGAGGAGAGGGCTAATGTAAGAGTCTCAAGATACATTAAACACGATTTTTTTTGCCTATTATAAAAACGAATGGCAACTTTCTTGTGAAAATGGCAGTGCGGAGGGAACGGAGGGGAGAGTTATTTTCATGTGGTAGTTCTCTATGCGTGTATGATTTGTGGAAAAGTGTATGTTTTGTATTTTTGCTCTTCTGAGGCTGCATGTTTCCATCTTTTACACGTTTGACCTACGGTTCTTTTTTTTTGGCACATCTGTCGAAGATTTGGTACTCACTGAAATACATATTGTGGTTGCTTACATGTGTAGCAGATCTTTTTTTTTGATAAATGTCACTGTGAGTAAATTCCATAGTAAAGGCTTTTCGCGCTATTCGTGTGACACATATGGTCATAGCTTAGTCATTGTACGCTTTAGCAAATTTGTGATCAGTAAAGCGCATTTCAGAAATTTATTCGCTTGAAGCGGGCAAAGAATTTGCATGCCACCCGGTTGGTCGTTCATGTATTTTATAATTTTCAGCCGTCGGCAAGGAGTATGCGCAGGGAACCTGCGGCAACATATTCACCATCTCTTAATGATTACTTGTTCAATAGAGCTCGTTATTTTCATAAATATTTGAAATCATATGCAAATTTTATATTATTTATTAAGTTCATTAATATCATTCAGTTCTAAAGATCAGTTCAGCTGAAGCGAATGCTGGGCGTAGTCGTCTGGTTGCTGTCCTGCATAGCGTTCGCTACAGAAGGTTGGTAAATGTGGATGTCAGAGTTGTTCTTTATGAGAGTGCGATGTGTAAGCCACAAACATGCTGTCATTTGGGTGTTTCTGTCGAAATAAACATCAAAGTTGTGAGGTTTTTTTTTGCACTTCGATGATTATGAAAAAGCACTATAAAAGTCGCTATTGAATTATGATTTATGCCCGTCGACAAGCGATAGTTATCTACTGGATAAGTACCACTTCCACCACACAAAGACGAGCAAAACGTTTCGACCACACCGGTCTAGTAACGTATTCGAATTGCTATCCGTCATTCACATAGCAGAAGAACCGTTTCGCATTTAAATTTAAAGAAAAAAAAAGCTATTTATAAGCCAAAAGCGGCTTTGGACTCCTCTACTGGCTCGTTTAGAAGAGCAATTCTCGGCTTGCGCGGACCAAGCTCCTTTACTTGTTGAAAAAATGCACAAGAAAGATCAGAACGTGGTCCGATACATAAACACTCTTACACGAAGGGAGCTTGACATTCCCCATCCAGAGAATGAGATCAGCGGGAACTTTCAACTTCAAATCCCCTATGCCCCAACCAACCAGCCGATTTTGGTTGTGCTAGCTGTATAGAAACTCTGATCGCTCATTCATGACAAAATCACGACTCATCACTAAATGCTTGTCGTCAGACCCATAAATGAGTTGTTTCTCCTGACTAATTTTTAAAAATCCTTTGTAAGCACCTATTGAGAATACTGGATGCAGAACTGTGCAGAACAGCACGACTGCCACATGTTCATATTAATATTACGTGGATCCTAAAAGACTGCCGTTCTCTCGCTCCATCTGCCTTTTCTGCCATCGTTCCGTCGACATTTTATCACTGCGGTAGGACAACTCCACTAAAAACACTTTTGTGGTGGTGCAACCGATGCGGGCAATTCTGTCATACAACAACTCCGCCATCGACATTACGCGATGGAGCAAGTCCGCTGCGGATCCTTCCACCATGGGAAAACTCTGCTGCGGATACTTCCACCATGGGAAAACCCCGCTGCGGATACTTCGACCATGGGAAATGTTTTCTTTTAAAAACCATGCGGATACTTCCGCTTCGGCAATGTTCCATATTTTGTATTACGACGTATTTGTCAGAAATTTTTTGCATAGTGGAAATGTTCGGTAACGGAACTTTTCACGGAAGCTTTAGATGCTGGATATGAGCCAGCGCCATTTTCGGATATACTAAGAGCGAAGAAAGCTATGGAATTACTTCACCTCGGACGGAGCAGCAGGGAAGTATGATACGCGTTACAATCTAGAACTTTTGCTTCTCCTTTACTTCAAGCAATTTTAGGAACAGAGGGGAGAGGACGATTGGATATGCCTAAGGATTTCCGACATGAAATGTGCTGTCCGTAAAGCTTTCGTGGGATTAGAAAATTTCCATACTTCCAGGACTCTTCTCCCCTTCCCTATAAGTAAAGGAGTACCGAACATTCCGATCGACTAAGTAATTATTTCTCATGCCCTGTGTTTATTCTTTTTCACTTTGTATGGATTTGGCAGAGTGAGGTATTTAGCGGGCACGTGATATACACCTAGCCGTTTGGTCCAAATCGAAGAACATAAAAAAGTATCGTTAACACTCGAATTCAGCCTGCTTCCTTTCAAATTCACCCCCCCAGTCCGTTTTCCTAGAAGATGGAGGCTTGCACAAGTTCAGTCTTCCTTCAAATTTAGTTCCTTCTCACTTCGAACGCCTTCATTCATAAACGCATTCATAAAGCAGGTACGTCTTCCAATTCAGTCCCTCCAGAGACACCGTCACGCGCAAGCCCTCATTGAACTTCATCCTCAGATTACGTCTCTTTTATGGCCCACTAAATTATGGAATCCGTTGATTCTGAACTAGGTGATTTATTGTAGTCTGCTTTTAGCATTTTCGGCAAATATTCGGTCTGTGAACACTTTGCGCTGAAAATCGTGCCCAATGCGCTGTTATGGGACGTGGTTTTCACAAATGGACTTATTAGGCGACTTGTAGGTATGATCGAAACTGTGAGCCGGTTTTACCGATTAAACGAATCCGAGTGGGATTTGCTGAATGATCGTTGCGGTCGAAACGTCGAGGCATTTGCCGACCATAAGATTTCATTCGGCTTCAAGGCACGACAAGGCGCATTCCCATGGGCGGTCAAGTTATTTCGATTCAATCGTATGTTTCCAAATCTTTTATATCGGTTCACTTCATACGGCTATTTCCGATGTGCGTTGACAACGCTCTAGGAATACGTATCTGCGCTCATCCAAAATTGCGACAGCTTACGGAGCAGCGATTTTTCGGCAAAAAATTCTGGCATAATTCGGCAAAGGTAAAACAAAACACCTATTTTAATCGTGATTTCAAGATTGACTTTTTCGTCAATACTCCCATTTTTTCGCGCCTTTGCAAATCTACAATTCGCAAAGCGCATTATGATGAGGCCAAGTCTATCCGCATATATGTATATAAAGTTATATATGTATACATATACGTTATACATATATATATATAAAGTTTTCCGATGCTAATAGAAGTAACTCTCGACTTACGATGGAGATGCGTTAGGACGACCTCACGGTAACTTGAAAATATCGCGATTCGAAAAATGGCCAAGCCTACCGACAATTCCCATATAATGTTGGTCAGCATGGAGCACTACTGTATACTGGCATCTCACAAGGCCAGAGATGTATCGTTCGCAACTTACCATACTGCAAAAGGTGTTATGTTTTCCCTTCCGCGCGGGACTTAAAATATTTTAACAATTATGGCGTATCAGTACCGTCATCGTAAGTTCGAAATATCGTAACTCGAACTATCCTAACTCAGAGAGTGTCTATTGTTTGAGAACCATTAAATCAAGAATATGTGATGTGTACGGCATCGATCATCTCGCAGAAACATTTCATTACTGCGGCACACTGCCTACAGTTCGATAGCAGGTAAAAATATTCGCAGTCGCCTTTTTTTTTCTCCTTAGTATGTTTAATGGAACTTTTAGAAAATGAAGGAAACCATCTTTTGGCCATTCTTTAATTAAGGCGATGTTTGAAAACTTCGGAAATTTCCTGGGACATTTGAAAAGGCTGAGTGGACATGGAAAATTAAGGTGTGATAGGTATGTCCATAGATCCCAATCAGCATATGCTGAAAACCAGCCCTAACCTCGAATAAATCTCACTTTTAAAAGCTGCTAGATTCCACTTGGGCGTTGTTCGAGGAAGCATGGTACTTTCTTTACAAACTGTTTGCGGCCTAACTTCTTACAAGTGGTGCAGTGAGCTCGATCGAATATCTTTTCCGATGCGGTGATCTCCACTCGTACTGCATTCTCCCGACTACTGCTAAATAAGATGATCGATGCGATGAATGGGAAAGAGGAAAAACTCAGATTCCTAAAACGCTGTAAACACTCGAATTTTAGCCTTGGGGCTGTAGTATTTCAACTGAATGAACTTGACTAAGAAGAGGAGCGCTTGCTCGAAGTAAAATCTCTGAAAGAAGAAGGAGAAGGAAATTTGAAGAAGCGTCCAACTTAGGGGGATTTTATTCGAGTCGTCCTGTGGAAGGGTGGGTGTGCGTTTGAAGAGGGGTTGAGCTTAATTGGGAATGAGGGGGTAAGGGGTGGGGAAGGGGGGTTGGGGAGAGATTTGCGAACACATATCTTCAGAAGGCGCAATTAAGTATGAGTGGGAATAGACTGAATGTCGATGTTTATGGTATCGAAAGAACACATTAGATCAAAATGATACGAGCTGGAAATGACATTGTTGCCAGCTTCTTCGTACATGCTCGATTTCATTACTGAAATCAACTACGTACAAGCCTTCTTCAGTTTAGTCTTGGTTTATACGTTTAAAAAATAATTTTCGATTAAAAACTTAAATAAAAAGTTCCAAAAATTTGAGAGTATAGTATCGTTGTTTTTCAGCGGACTTGTCGACGTTATACCGAGCCACTCATATGTCGTGCTCGGCGGTTCGCCGTGTGTCTATAAGAAAATTAGTCGGCTCTATAGATCGCAATTCATAGTACGGTCATTCTAGCTTGTCATTTTCTATTACTATATTGCCTTAAATAAACCCCTTCCTAAGCGTAGTTCCTTTTCGATGAATTCCCCGTCCTCCAATCTTATTCGCGGTAGTGCGATATCCCCTTGTTTTCATCCAATGGCCTTTTCTAAAATGGCTCCGTGCTTTATTCGTTTGAGATAGTTATAAAGCTGCAGTAAATAGAAAAAGTTTTGTGTGAAATAACTGAATGGTTATTTTACCGTACTTGTCATCGCTGTTGTCTTTGGATTATTCCGTTCGCTATACCACCCATCCTTCAAAAAAACGCATAAGACAGAATGAAGACATTTGTAGCAATAGGCCTCAAATACTTGTTGTTTTTGTATCGAACATATGCCATAAATGTCTTACTTTTTGATACTGATAGTTTGTTAAGCGAAATTAAAAAACGAAGAACTGCAAAGGGATGCAATTAAGAGCTACTATTACTGAAGGGGGCAACACTTTGGAATAGATCCTGGTGCCCGGCTCGGCTCCATTGTTAGGACGAGCTGTTCCCTTCAGGACCGCGCAAACTGCTCAGTAACCGCGAATACCTGCTGACGTCCTGGTCGGTTTCAGCCATTGTTTTCCATGCCGACCGAGGTTCAAGCGTATGCCATATTGCACCCGGTCTTCCCTAATAACAGCATCGAAGCTGGCATCGATGCGATCTTCTTTGAGCATGCCCCTTTAGTTCTTTTTTGGACTTCGAGTTGTCTTCGGTCCTAATTCTTGTTGCAATAGCAGGAAGATCTTCCAGAGACGCTTTTGTTCTTGTCATAGAGTATACGATGAGTTTCATCCTTACTCTTTTACCTCATGAACTAATAAGGGGAGGCGCATTCTCATGGGAAAAGTTTATCACTACTGAGATGTCTCTTATCGCTCCCCATTGCGCTATTTGTGATCAAAAAACGATTTCGAGGAGAAATACTTTCAGTTTATTTCACTCTTCAGTCGAAAAATTGCTTTCAGGATTGTAGATCGCATAGCTATAAGGCGCCATGGGCACTGAAAGTGAAGCGTTTCTTGGTTTCGAATAGATCTATCCATTTTAACATGGAAGAAGTAAGCAGATAATTTCAATAAACTCCATTTTATTAAGAAAAAAGCGGCTTTAGAAACGTATGACCAGTAAAAACGATCACAATCTTGTGAAGAAGGTATTGCGTTCAAAATAATTGCGTCATATCATTAGTTACCCCATTTGCGTGATTGTAAGTCCCTTAACTTTCGATTTTCGTTTTGTTCGAAAGTGACTGGTGTCGATAGAAGGCTTAGCATGCAAGCTGCTACAAAGGTGGCACTGACTTAGAACTAGCTTTTTTTACCAACCAAATGCACGAAAATCTCGGACCAATTGCAAATCAAAGAAATCGAAATTAGCAGTACGAACAAATGCTGGCACGGATTCAGAACATACTGAATTGAATTTATTCACTCAACACCTAAGTTACACATACATTCTCAAATGATCGTATGAAGCGGAACTATCTACGAATAAGCAAAACGATATGAAGTGCCAAACAAGATAAGGCATCACAATGAGCCAGAACTCATGGTTTAACAGCAAAAAAAATTGAGACCTCGAGGGGTATGGCAATGCATTGAGCAACGGTAGATACAGCAATTCATATAGGCACAAACTTGTAGTGGCTAATAAATGTGCAAAAAGTTGCGTAATCTCAACTTCGATGAAGTCTAAAATGAGGCTCTAAACCCTTGTTTGAACGTCCAAAAATAGAAATGCACTCTTATAGAAGAGACATCTCAAACTTTGATACACTCAAAAATGATGCTATGCTCGACTTACAAAATGTTACCTTTTAAAATGTGTGCTTTTAAATTGCTCATTTCCATAATGAAAATCCATATTGAATGAGTTACCAATGAATTATTAATACAAATATCGCTCGCTCATAATTGTGTTCATATTTATACATGCCATTTTTTTAAAGAATCTCTACGAACCGATGCCGAATGTACGCTATTTTTCGGATATCGCAATTTTCGAATTAGAAGATCCTCTCGATCTTGACTCGTTAGATGTGCGCCCAATTTGTTTACCACATCCAAATCATCCTTCACCTAAATTACATCGAGTTTACGGCTATGGAAGAACGGGTACGTATTATATCCGTTGTTTTCTTGTTCGACGCTTGTTTTTTCGATCGTAGAGAGAGTTTGTGTGTGCGTGTGCGTGTGCGTGTGCGTGTGCGTGTGCGTGTGCGTGTGCGTGTGCGTGTGCGTGTGCGTGTGCGTGTGCGTGTGCGTGTGCGTGTGCGTGTGCGTGTGCGTGTGCGTGTGCGTGTGCGTGTGCGTGTGCGTGTGCGTGTGCGTGTGCGTGCGCGTGTGCGTGTGTGTTATAAGAAATGCTAGTTAAGTTCCTTCGCATGTGCCAATTTTGATACGCTTAGTTGAGCTCTCCTCATTTTAATGGTTCAAATATCGATTTTAAAGAAATAAGGCTGTTTGGGTTTATCTCGAGTTAGAGAAACATGTTTTATGGTGTTCAATATTTTGGTCGGGCGAACATAGAATGGATTAGATCCAAAAAAACAGTCTTTAGTAGAAGGCTTCAATGAGAGGTCGGTTCAGCTAGAAAAAAAATAAACCTTCATTATTTGTGGTCAGTTTACAGAACTCGCTGATTTAATGAGTAAGGCTAGCTAAACTCATATTTACCCGTTTTTGGCTCATATTCGCGAATACTTCATTGATGTTGACATCCAGCGGTACGCTGATTACGGAGATGTTAATTCGTTACGTTTAATTGAGAAAGTAAACTGCATTTTGAGTAGTTTAAAAATGTGTATGTTATTAATTTGCAAATTTACGGAATTTATATATCTCTTATTTAGTTTATGACCGATATAATTGTGAACATTTTTGCGTTATCGTTCAATTATCAGCAACAATACGAAATTTGAAATCAAAAATTTTTTCGATGATTTCTTGTTATGCAGGTGTTTTTTGTATTGCTGAGTTCAATCAAAAGTGATAGCGACAAACAGTTGTGCGTTGTATAGCCGTTGAATTTCGTTTTTACACTTCTCCTTTCGAGTGTTCATCAGTAATGAAAATGCTTTGTTCATTTGACGGCACTCATAAGCGTAAGTCAATCATTTTCAGTGTTTCCCTTTTTTTTAAACTTTTCTAAAAACATGCGAAAAACTTTATTGGATAACCAAAACGTTAGATTAGTCCTTTATACTTGCAATTTTTATACCTTTCTGTACGAACGATAAAGACCAAATTGGCTGGCCTTTGTATGCACTTGTGAAAGCTTTTCTACTTCTCCTTGAAAGTGATATGTATAATATTCTCTTTTATAGTTCTCTATTTCTTGAGTTCCTGTTATTGCACTTGCTCAGATTGCTATTGCACTAGCTCAGCTTGCAGTTGCACTAGCTCGGATTGCAATTGCACTAGCTCGGGCTGCAATTGCAATGGCTTGGATTGCAGTTGCACTAGCTCAGATTGAAACTGTACTTGCTGTGTTAAATTATATTCCGATAAAATAATTAAATTAACAAAAACGCTTGGGTTAAGTAAAGCCTCTTATAGCCTAGTTTGCTTCGTTTCCCATTTTTGTGGACTATGCGCCGCTTAAGATAATTCAACAAAAACCATTTTTGTTCCGTCGTCATCCGAATATTTCAGTTCCGCACAAGAAAGATGATCGTGCGAATATGCAGTTATACTGGTACTATGAAGAAAAAATATTGGATGAAGCACAATGTATGTCATATCGATTTCCTTCAATCGGTTGCGATAGATTTTTTATTACGAGGCGAGTCCTCGGCGATCTCAGGTCGACGTGTGTGGTAAATATTCTATTACTTTCCGTTCTTTGAAATAGTTTTTTTTAGCAAACATGCACACAAGCATAGCGGAATTGACGAGGGGTATCGTTGTTCGAAACATAACGTTTCTCGCGCTTTTCGGTTTGCTGTTTTGTCCAAAAAGTGCACTTTTGTGCTAAATGTTTAGCGCGATCCATCTGTGCACTCCAGTTGATCTCTCCATTTGCTGCCTAATTTGACTGTCGATTTTTTTGTCTCGTTCATCTCACATGCTTACCGCCGCAGTTGAGTGAATAGAGCAATAAGTAAACAGTATGAAATCTTATGTGGGTGGTAATGTAAGGTTATTAGGTCATAAATGACATTCAAAGCTGCTTTAGAAAGTTGATTTTCAAACAGTCGCTCATTTCCATTTTTAGCTTTCGCTTCCACTTCATTCGCTTAAGTGCCACACCTAAAAGTCGGACTAATCCGATCAGATTTTTCTCTTTAGAAAGCGCAGCTTTCGCATATGAAGCAGAGAAGTGTAGGCTGTTGACGTGAGCCCCTCACTCTTCCGGTAGAGTGGTGGGTGGGGGGAGGAGGTGGGGAGGGGCAAATGTCGGGAAGAAAAACGAGATATGGTGGAATAGGTCGCTTTGTGAAGTAAGAAGAGTTTAAAATGGTCTTGTAATGGATTCGAAATCCAGCACATATCTGATCAATATCCTGACAATCAGATCATAACAAAATCCACAGAAAATTATATATATGGGAAACAAATAAGGTCGGTGCTGGGAATGAGCGCTTTAAGTAGCTAGCAAAGGAAATCACCAAATACCGTATTTTTAGCTGCTCATGTTGATGTGTCCCTTATCTCATGATGTTTTGAATGTTTCGTTGGTTATAAGCTCGTAAAGGTGTTTCGCCCATTGTGGAAGTAAAATCTTGCATTTTGTTCCTTTCTGGGAAGACAAGGGTGGGTTCGTGGCATATTCTGCACCCCGTCGCTCCTATTCCTTCTGCTGTATCTGCTCATGGACGATCTGTCCCACTATCTATTTACTGTATTGCAGGGCGATAGTGGCGGTGGTTTTTCCGGGGCTGTTTCGGGTCGTCATTATCTCTATGGAGTGATCACATATGCGGTTAATTATTGCGATCCGAAGACTGGACGGGGTCTTCGGGTACCCTTCCGTAAAATTTATTGCGAATTTTTAGGCAAATATCTGTCGTAGTGTTTTCCAGGAG
>JPKZ01001429.1:239127-256691 GCA_000803305.1 Toxocara canis | reverse complement strand
GTAAGGGGGAGGTTCAGTCGGAATGCAATCTGGCCATGGAGGACAACGGAAAGGAGTGGAGGTAAAAGCACGACACTGCAGCAGACTACATGAATGTTAAGCAGTTTGTGATGCTGCCAGAATCATTATCACAAAGATAAATCTCATATGGGCTGCGATTTCTTTTGTCTACTCTAATTCCAATTCTGGCTCTAGCTTTGATCGTGCTCACAATGGCTCTAATTCTGATTTCATTTGCTGTCCATACCTTTCGCAAAAAATAGAACATTCTTTGAATCGTATGAGCGGTACAGCTACAAAAGTGGGTATTGCACAGAAGGTATAAGCGATATACATTATGGGTGATTGTCGGTGGAGAAGGTTCGTCAATCGTTCTGGACGGTAATTTGCGTATGAATGACGATGGAAGAATAGAAGCACATTCCTCTCTTTAGTCGTATGTAAATTTTGTCCATAAACGGTATACATTACGCCATCGTCCTATTCTTAGTACGAACAAGATGATCGTTTTGAGATGCGGTGAAGGATCGGTAAGCAGAAACCAGAACTGAAGCAGTCTTTCTGGGTTAAACGGCGATTAGAAAACGAAAGGCGCTCGCTCTCTAGTGTGTCCGTTCGCTCATTCACCTCTCCCACCTCGGCCGTTTCCACCTCATCTGCAGTCCCGTTCCTCATGACCCCCATGGTGTTTTGGAGTATGTGCGCATTCAGACAATTTTTTGATAAGCTGCCAAAACTGGCAATTCGCCAAAGGCATCACCCATAAGCCTTTTCGTTACCAACAACTGCAACTGGAAAATTCGCATCGCGAGTGAAATTAGCGCAGAAAATTTGGTGCTGATTGGCAATTTTCCGTTCTGTCTGATATAATTTTGGACCCCGCGTTCGACACGATGTAATGGCGGTCGAAGTCGATATATATATATACATATATATATACATATATATATATATATCGATAATGGCATATATCGATAATCGGTCAATAAGTTTAAGACAAGTCGGCCTGGTTGCATTTATTAATACATAGATCTACGTCTTTGTTATTTTACAGTGGAGTTTGTCTAGCGAACTACGAATGACCAAAAGATCCAGAAACTGTTGGATCCTTGTATGAATGCGGTTCAGATTTAACCCACCCCCCTCCTCCACCTTCGTCCTTCAGTCCTTTCATCCGTTCTTATTCGCGATGTTAATAGCTTATACAAACTGCTATCTGGTTTCCCATTCAGACCAATTGTCGATTTATTACTATATTTTACATATCCTGAGAAAACGCGCAATCTCAGGAGCAATTCAAATGGAAATGACACGTGCAATAAATGAAACCGTTTGAAAGCCCATTTTTAAGCATTGAAACTTCGAATTTAAAAAATATATATACAAAATATGAACGAATATAAAATAGTGAATATATAATGTATGCAAATACGTTTAGAGTTTATGCTCACATTTCAAAATTAGTTTTCGTTTTCGGCATTCGAATATAGCACTCAGCTTCTTGAATAAGAAAAATTGCACCGATCTTCAACGATTATCCTCAGAAAACACATTGGAGAATATTTGTAAACTGACGAAACTCGTCTTACAATAGTTGTTCACCTCTAACATATTCCTCAACACTCAAATAGTATTTATTTTTAACGTTTATCATTAAACAATAAATAGATTACAACTTCGAAAAAAAAGAAGTAAAAACCTTTCACCTCGAATCAGTTGGACGACTGCTTACTTTACGAGGTGTCAATGTTGAAACGAGGTCATCATTACGAAACGCCACATTCATGTCCCCATTTAACGTTCATTTTGCCTGAACACCTCAAAACGCTATTCGACCTGAGTTGCCGTCGTATTTTCTCTAGAGATTCCCTCTGCTCACTCTCAATGTGAACACATTTCTTTGCCTTTGTCCTCAATTTTCATCCAATAATTGATCCATTGTCCTAGTTTTTTTTTTCTGATCTTATTGTAACCAATTACATTCGAAACAATCCAAAAAAAGCGTTCCCGTAGATTTTTGTTGCGGTTTTCAAATAGATAATCGCCGTTATTATTTGTGTTGTACGCAGGAGTCAATTGCATTTGTTAAGTCGTTTTTTCGAATATTGTTTATAATACATCACTCTTTTGTTTAGTGCCAAGAAGTAGACAACACTTCCTCATGGACTGGCTCAGTAGTTAAGCGTCATCAGCATCTCAGCTGCGATTGGATACCCTTCCCTCTTGACGTTCCAGATTTACCTAAGGGAATAAGTACCTCTGATTTAACTCCTTCCCCCTCCCCCTTTTCCCTTTCTTCCTCTTCCGAATAAGCACCTATGTGTCCAAGAGGGAATAGAACAGAAATGCTATTATAAAGTATCACAGTCATGAGAACAAATCCTATAGAAAACGTTGAAAATATCTGATTTGTAAAACGGCTTAATAAATGGAGGTATGGAGCGGTGTTTTATTTGAAATGAATAACTAAAAATTTAAAGTGTACGGGGACGATAGGAAGTCGATGAAATTACATGGATTTGCCAAGCTGCTTTACTTGACCATCTTGATAAGTGCGACCTTCTCATGATTCGTTCAAACTCGAAAGATCTATTGTCATTTACGAATATCTTCGAGTACACATTAGGCGAATAACAACCAACTGCTGTTTTCCTTGAGTTTTTATCAAATACTTTCGACACTAAATTCGCTTGGTGTAAATGACTGTGCTGTTCAAGGCGTTGAAATCGGGACGGGAGAAAGCGGGTATTACTAATTTCGCTACCTCCACTACTTTGACGTAACAAATGAAGCCAGTTGGGTTGGCGTGCAAAAGTGCATTAAGAGTGCAAAATGGGTGCGCATGCACCCAACCGCACCTAATTCCACCGCTACGTCTTTTCCACTGCGCCGATATTACTAGTACTAATAGTAACATTAGTTGGATGTGTGTAAATGTGTGTAAACTCTATTTAAAAATTTTGAAGTTAACAACTAATGTGGTTTTCATAATTTAATTAGTTACTAATTAATCATAACTTTTACGACATATCCACAATCAGTTGTACCCACTTTGACAAAAACTTGGGATGATCTGTTTTGCAGGAACATTATGACGGCGACTGTGATAATCTGCTTCATCATATTAGCTTTTTCGCTCTTTTCTGGAGGACAGCATCGTGAACATCTCTCAGAGTCGTCCGCTGATGCGTTCAATACCTTGGGTCATACGTCTTATCTTCGGTTAGTCATATTTAACATGAGATCTCACTTGGCCACAACTATGTCTGTATTTTATACTTATGTACTTTAAGGATGTTTATACTTTGTAAAATCATTTAAGTACGCTAGTGATTTCACTTTCAGACAGGATCGTCTATCTGATTTTGTCGCATCCCTATAGTGAGATGGCATTAATGTAGATTAAAGCGAAATGGCAAACATTCCTCATTTTTGACTGCTTTTTTTCTTTTCTCGGCAACAGTTATATTCTCATAGTTTTCGCTTGAGGGACTTCGTTTAGGAAATGCTCCATATCATTTTTTGCATTCCAAAAAGTTTGTACGAACAATTTAAAGTATTTTGTAAATTTCTTACGTAACAAGGCAAAAAAGGCATAAATCGATGGCGAAATATGAAAATGAGTCAAAAGAGCGTCAGGGGGAGTAGTAGATCAAATACGTAAGACTCAGGCCAATTGTGTACACCACTGTCCCAAGTATATGTATGATACGGATCTTTCGTTTCCGATTTGCGATAGCCACAAAAATGCGAAAAGAGTTTTGACTGAAAGCCATGGCGTTTTCGGGCATCATTTCGTACCTTTCAAACTACGCTTTTATGATTCAGATGTTGTTTTTTTGGCGTGGTAAAAGCTCTGTTAAACAATCATATTCCCACTCACATTCTCGTAACATATAAAGGACTAAAAATACTCCTCAAAATGCTACGAGTATGTTTTTATGATTTTCAGATCTTTATCATTCTCACATACGGTGATACATCTTGCGTTCTCGTCTTTATTTATGAGTAAATAACTTATCGAAATTTTACTTATCTGCTTTTTTGCTCATTAAGATTTACTTATTTACTTATAAAAAGCGTCTTAGATAAAAAGCGTGTTTACCTGTTAAAAAAAGAGAAAAACGTGCTTCATTCGAATTTCCTTATCCGCTAAATATCGGTTAAAAAGAGAATCGACTTCTTAGAGGATGTAAATATAAACGAACTGTTAATTGTCATAATGATGATTCACGTACTACATGTGCGGTTAAGCCTGTTCAAACAAAAGTTAAGTGCAGCCCAGCTTAACCCAACTTAGGCAATAGATAAATAAGCGCTTTATGGTGGCAAGTAAAAACTAGTAGCAAGTTAAGCTCGGGGAATCTAACAGGTTACCCGTAGAGCGTCTAGCCAGGAAATAAAAGATCATTGGCTTGTTATTTGGGGTTCTAGTTTTTCACTAACCTCCATACAAATGGAGAAAGGTTTACTGGTCGAAAGAGAATAGCGAAATATTGACTTGCTATCGTGTAAAAACTTTACAGCAATCCGAGCAAAAGAAGTACTGATGTGGATAATCGCACTAAAAAGAACACGTATGACGAAAAGGGTCGTGAGGCACAAGCGCTTAAGGTTTGCTTTAATGAAAATGTTTATTTATATTAAGATCAGAAAGAGAAAACTGTTTTCTTTTTCAGCAAGTAACCTTTGCAGTATGATCTTTCTGTGGTCTTTTCGCTAAGTTTTATGATGTTAATTATTTGCCTCTATGCGTTTAGCTTTGTCGGGAACTCGTGGCAAAGTTTTGCCATCAAAATTTTATTCATTGTTAAAAGTAAAACAATACGGATCTGTAGCTCTGTAGCCGAAGATTTTTGACAGATACAGGAGGTTTGCCCAAGGTTGATTTTGTTGCATTGTGAACTCGTCGAAAAAGTTTGGGAAACGGTTTTGCCGCAAAGATATCGATGTCGGGAAGCGAATCACTCGCTAAGAACATCAGGGAAAGCTGTAGCTCAAAAAGAAAAGTAGAGAAATTGCTCTCGTTGATAACCCGACTAGGAAATTTGGTTCCCATAGGAAACGAATGTAGACGTACGTCTTATCCCTTTCAAACATTTCAGCGTGCCGACGATAACGGTTTTACATATCATGTAGTAACCGAGCGAATTCCGTCGCTTTCTGCGAAATGGGCACACAAAAAGACGGTTTAATTTTGCCTCTTAACAAAGAACGTCTGTCTTGCTTTTGTTCGCTTTTGGCATGTCAAATTCAGACATTTGAACGTTTGGATGGTAGTAGTTTATTTCACAACTTATTGCATCGTATTATCAACGTAAAAACCATACAAATAAGGTTTTCTTCTCCTTGTAATACCATCCCACCCACTTCCCCACCCCCCATATCGTTATCTGTTTGAATTATATAGCGTGATTGCCCTGCTCTGCTATATTCGTTAGAAGGCAAGAAGTTCTCGCAAATAGCACGTGGAATGAAATAATTCTAATTATTAACTGGAAATTCTTTAGTTCGCATAGTTGAGGACAGAAGCTGTACCAACTCTTGATGGTGTTTAGAATAAAAACGACATATATGCGGGAAGGAAAACATGAAAAACTGGAAAACCTACACGGAGGTTACCGTAGATAATGTGAGATAATATTGAAGAAAAAAACTAAAAATTTTTAATGCAGAAATTAGGGATACATGAGATCTCCTACACACTATGGTAGTAAGGTGAAACATTTGGAAAGTTATATTTGAAAATAAATTTTCAATTTCTTTTTATCAAAAGTAACAAATGCTGTTGGAATAATATTCATAGAAATAGAACTTTCATCGCAAAAGAATGTTTGAGAAGAAAAGTTACTATTAAATATTAATATCGAATAAATAAGAATAGATTAACGTGCACACAAATCTGCCGATAAGTTTTATCGTTCGATAGTAAAAGCGATTTTTTCGGGGCAAAATTAAGCGAATCGCTTTTCATGATCGTTTTTCACTCACATTAATCTACGAGCACTTTATTAAAAACGATAAAGATTTGAAGCGTTGTCAGAAGTCACAGCAAACCAAAAACGTAACACATGTGCGGTGTTCGTAAATATACGAGTGCTCATTCTACACCTTTGATTTGATATAGCCATAGAAGTCATTAAAGTATGTTTCAAATATCTAAGATATGGTGCGAATGCTGAAGTACTTTTGGAAAAGCTAGTAGCAAGTTAAGCTCGGGGAATCTAACGGGTTTCCCGTAGAGCGTCTAGCCAGATGTGAATGCTGAAGTACTTTTGGAAAAACTAGGTGCGAATGCTGAAGTACTTTTGGAAAAACTAGTAGCAACTGAAACAAGAATATGATTCGAACGTAGACGATAAATGTTTTCAGAGCAGAAAAAGTTCAACGATCAACAACGCTTATGGAGTCTCAATACGCAAATATGACGCTGATGGTTCTGAGCATCGAAGCACCGAAATCTCAACGGAAAGCGAAATCAACAATGGCTTTGTAGCCGGAATTCCTGACATAAGTAATGATTACAATATTTTAAACACATCCAGATTTGCTCTGAGTTTCATTAGTGATATTAGCACCTTAGAATTACTGTTTAGCACCTTAAAAATTGCTGATATTAGCACCTGAAAAAGATGTTGACGAATTGCCATTATATTTGCAACGGATGACGTATACATGGTTGAAATTTGAAGCGCTTCTTTCAAAATTTGTTGCGCTGTCCCATGATACCAAACGAAATCGAAGCATATCATTTCGCAAGTAGTGAGTGAATTCATGGGCGCTTTTCCTTATGACAATAGAAAGAATTTCGTTGTTTTACTTGAGTTATAAATCGTTTTTTTTTTTTAAATCGGCAAAATAATTATAAAAGATTGAAGCGAACCTTTCGGGAAACTTAATAATATGCAGCTCTTCGTATTTCTTTGATATTTTGCTCACGTTCAGCTTGGACAAACAGTCGTCCGTTCGTCGTTGAAAATTTTTCAAACGAAATGAAACATACACTGAAATAAAAGCAGTCCGGGTTAGAAAGTAATGTGCCGTTGCGTTGCCGGTGCTTGTATATACATAAAATTTAAGTTATTCCCGAACTTAATTTACATCAGACAGGATGTGTTATGATCGCCGTCACATTAGAGAGGAAAGTAGCTTGTAATAGCTCGAATTCAGAGAGCATGAGCAAACTTATCAGTGAGACAAACCATAATGAGATTCGATACCCCTCGAAGATTATAGCTAATTAGGGGATTTTAAAAAATTTTAGATATAATTTAACACAATTTCCCTGATTCAGGTGACATCTGTTTTCGCCGCTATGCAAATTGTATAATTATAAACGCACAACCATATGAACGTCGTTCGAGCACAACACTCGCCGCATGTAAACATCACTGTATTCATTCACAGATTGGCTTCTACAGCTGCAAGTCATTCGTCTACGATAATATTAATCAGGTGCGTTTCGGCTTTTCATTCCTTTAATATAAGACTCTTTAGTTTTATTAGTTATGACGAATAACTGAAATTCACACAAAATAAAAACAGCGGAAGAATTTTTTCTTGACATATGCTGTTGGATAAAACTATTAGAGAAGTTAGTGATATTTTGAAATAGAAATGATGTCTACCATGTCCAAAAATCAGTAGCACATCAACGTTCATAAAAATTACTTTTTAACATACTTTTTATGAATAATGTCTCGAATATCCTTCGCTAGTAATACATTCCATCGCTGAGAAAATGCTATATCAATAGAGCAAGGATTCATTTCTCTCCTGGCAAAGAAGATTCTCCTCGAATGATGGTGACGTTGATATATTTTGTTTGAAAAGTTTCAAAAACTATTTCGCTTCGATATAATGTGAACTGAACTCCTTTTATAAAATGTGCTATTGTCATTTCAAAGTCATTTTAAAAGAACGGAGACGATTTAATCGTTCAGTTCAATAACATCATATATTTTTGGTAAAGCATTTAAAAAGTTGTTTGGTAGTCGAACAACAATCTTTGACGTCAGAAAATACTGCAATGTAATGAGCTCTGAGTTAAGTTTACGTTAAAAAAAAATTGACTGCATGCACTTTGTGGAATTTGTAAGATTTGCGTTGTATTCTGTGCAAGTAACATTACTAATGGCAACTAATAAATTCGTTAGTACCACCTCAGTATTGAGAACAATTTAGAAAAACGAGTTCGCACCAAGACAAAAAAGTCGTTTTCCTTTTAGGCAAAGAGAGGCTTTATGTGACAAGTGTAGCTTACCACCGGTTCTGTCTTTCGATTTCGCACAAATTTTTCAATTATAAACTAATATATATTTAGGTTTGCGATCTGTTCGCTCACACTGGAGATCAACCTCCGGCAAGGTAATCTGAAAACATTATTATAGATTTCAATTTTTTTCACTAAAGTATCCGGTTTCATAAATTAATCACAAATTGCGAGTCCACATAATTGCACCCGACCGATCATAAGGATCCCCCAGTAAAAATTTTATTTTTCATCGGTTTTTGTCATGACGTGCCATCCAATCAGTTACAAAACGATGTTCTAAGTTATGCAGAGTAATTTAGATGACGTCTATGAAATTTCTTAACTCTAGCCTTATAGACAAGCATGCATAATCGTACTAACGCGGCATAACCCTAATGCGCTTTGCAAATGCAAATTTGCAAAATTCATCAAATAACTAACAGCTGAAAATCTTCACGCATTTTTCAGGCTGCTAAAGTTCCAAACTCGTGACTATTATGAGCCGACATTCGTCGATGAATGCGACGCTGCGAAGAACCTATCTACCTTAAGTGACAAAAAAATAAACAAATCCAACAATGCTGCCAACCAATCCCGTAAGTTCATACTCAGTAGCATAAGAGACACCGTATGCTTATGCGTATGCACAAACATAAGGCACGCATCTTACGCTTTCGATCTATCACAATCTTTTAGTTTTTAGTTCCAGGCGATAGTACGTTTTTTTTTTTGAGCTAAATTAAAATCTTTATTTACACGACTGTACATGGCAGTACCAATGACGACGTTGACATGTATGCATATGTGCAAACACATGTACACATACGTTATGCACATTTCATCAAGAATTAAAGGTAGAGAGCACACAAAATATGATAGGTAGGAGGACATGAATCCGCTGAAATCGAAGTAATACAAAGAATGCATCATTGGTGGCAAATGATTTTCTTGATAAAACAAATAGTTCATGACAATATTGCGCTCAACAAAGCAGCTATACACTTGTTCCAACTCACCGTTATAACTGATAGCTTGAGCGATCATTTCGTTGCTATTGTTGATTGCTTATTCGGATACTAGGGGTCTGAGATTCACATGAAACAGAACCTTACTTTGCTAACAGACACATGCATAGCACATAAGCCTTAAGCTTTGATAAATATGACGAAATAACCACTTCTGATGAAATAGTCAAAACTGAAATGAAAGAACTGAAACTCATGAAGGTCAGTTAAAGAGATCAGTGATTTGATTAGGTGGTGAACCAGTATTTGCTGGCAAGCTCGACGATCCATCCAACAGAATCGGTTCAAACAAGCCGCTATCCAACGGCTTATGTCCAAAAGGAAAACTGAGTAGGTTTCTACGCACACAAGGATTCGAACTAAACAAATACGATGAATGGATTCTTGATGGCGCAACCATTGACGAATGTCTTGACGCGTGCGCGAACAATTCAGTAAGCAATTCTTTTTGGATATTTATGATCTTTATTGATTTATAATTCGGAAATCAGCAATTTTGCTATTACGCTAACCATATTCAACATCGTATTTTTTCACATAGAGCATCGTTTTCTCCCCCTTCACTGCGACGATACCTGACGGGATTCGATCTGTTTTTATTCAATATTCGCCAGCGGATCAACATAATTTGCTAGTCGCACGGCCTCCTACCCTTTGCATCTCGAAGCCTGAGTGGAATAAAATGGAAGCAAACAAACTAATGGAGCCAGAGGCTGTAGAAAGTCGTAAAATATAGGTCGTGCGCATATATGTTGGTCACTTACCACTGTTTCCGCGTCTCATTTACCCATCTTATACTTCTTTCCATATAAACTTTATATGCATTTAGCATCTGTATTGCTTCTTCGATTCGTTGCGACTCCAAAATGCCAATTACGATTCGAATGGTTTCGAGGGATCAGCAGTCAGTGCGAAAAAATTTTACTTAACAGCATTCATCTACTACGCTAGGGGAGGTGGTATTCATTTTGAGAACAATCTTGTTAAGGATGCACTCGGAAATTCGATAGAGTGCTACTCAGTGGATTTCTCAAAAGGTAAATGTGTTCTATCAGCCGAACGTACAGTACCGCTTGGAAATGGACAATTAAAGCTCGAGGATACCACTGACTACTACGAGAAAATATGTGTCGATGAGAGTATTGCGAGGTAAAAATACTGATTTCATTTTACGAAATATTCAAATAAAACTTTATGTGAAAATTTTTATTCGTTTGTAACGGTCATTATTATTCATCATTTGTCATCTTTACTTTTCTCAATAATCTGATGGAATGTGCGCGTGATAATTTTCAAATGGACAAATTCAAACCGATGAAAATGTCCCATTCATCATCTTCGCAAACGAAACTCATGCAGCTTTTTTAGTTCCATGCACAATATTGTTTGCATGTGATCGATGCCTATAATCATATAGACGAATGAAGAGAAATACAAACGAAAAGAGTTCGTCAATAGAGAAATTGCAATGAAACATGCATAAAGTTTTTCAGTCATTGCAACTTGTAATAATCATCTATCCCAAGAGGTTTCGTATAGCAAAACAGTTCATCATAAGCAAGATGAGAATTGATAGCAAAGATGACCGCCGCACATTTTATATTATTATGGTGCCGCAGTCCTTTACCCCTACTGTTTTTCAAATGCATTACCTTCACATGAAAAAATGTTGGAAATTTTTTCCCCCTATATAAAAATTCAATCCAAGACAATGCGCTCCTATCTTTTGCCGAACTATGAATGATCCGATGCTCATTCTAATGAAAACGTTATTGTTCTAAAAGCTACATGAAATTAGCAACTTCATATTGCGTTTTTACTGTGAGGTGGTAGAGCCGATAGGCGTTAAACATCATCTCTACGAAGGAATAAACCCCCATTCATTATTTTCATGATCAGTTTGGTCAACATGGATCTTTTCAACGCTCCAAATCAAATTTTGATTTGCAGTGAATGCCCACGAGTGTTTGATCGATATCCACAAATGATATTGGTTGGCTTCGCTGAGGTTGTTATCGACTCCCCAACGTTCGAACATTGCTTTGATAACTGCCTCAATTCACTGGTACTCCATGGAATGCGCTGTGCGAGTGGGATATATTACTATGAGGTAACAGGTTACATCGTCATATAAGTAGTTTTTGTACCACATCAACAACAATCAACCTCATTCCGAATATGAACTAGAAAATAACCAACACAGTTCCGCCATCCCAAATAAACATGTTCTCCAAAAACGATGCGCTTACTATACGTAATAATGAGTAATATGCAAAAATGAGAGTAATACAGAGCCATTAGGTATAACAGGTTGTTTCCATTAAACATTTTTGATGCATACAGTAAAACTGCGCTCGCTCCTCGTCACATTCATACGAGAATCGTGCACCATCTAAGTTATGCAAATAAGCGCTAACGTACTGCCCTGACGTTTGTGCTACGCTGGCCTCTATACTTGATTGTTTTGTTGGTAACTATTTAGAATTTCAAGCTACTTTCCAGTCATTTGTCTATTTCTCGGGGCTGCTGATAAATTTCCACGATCCCAAGCTGCTCTCTATTCATCTATTCATTAGTCGGAGATTGTTCTTAAGAAAATCGAAGGGCTATTTGTCCGAATGAATCTTGTTAAGTGCAGGAGGCACAACTCAACTGCATTCTAAATGTGGAAGATCGAACAACGCAAAAGGATCTTTTCACCGAAGAGAATTCCGATATTGTTGACTATTTCGAAATTCGCTGCGAGAATCGTGGAAGGAGAAGATCAGAAAGACGTTTTAAGGCTCGCTCTACAAAGACTACAGGTGAGAAGTGATTATGGTATAGCGCTGCTTGTGCGCGATATGTCTCTTAAATTGACTATATAAAAGTGTTGTTTCACCATATACTGTAATTACGCTACACAATGCTTCTTCTACATTTCCAACCATTCCCATTAACGGGTAGTCCAATTTTACACGAAATTTCTCTATTTAAGTTTTGGTAAATATTTATAACATTCTATAAATTTTGTATTTAACAGTGAGAACAAACGCAGTCTACAAAAACGGTTTAAAAATCTCCTTTCTTCATCGAATGCGCCGAGAAATCGATTTGCAAACAACGTCGCAGGCATCGGCTTTGTTGGTTTTATTACAATTGTACAAAATAAATCACATTTTGAAGAAATGAAACAGTATTTTTATTGGCTTAGCAGCTTTTCCTCTCGTTAAATTTCGTTTTTAGCGGTTGGTTAAGTTCCAGTTATTTTGTATTTTTTTAAGAACAATTTTTATGCGTTGATTTACGTCAGAGAAATCACCACTGTAACTTAAAGGTTATTCATCATAGCTCGTTCACTGACTCATCTATAAAAAACCCTTCGATTTCCTATTCCATAAACTAAATGTTGAATTCATGAGAATCATCACTTGTTTAAGTTATTTAAAATAAAATTCTTATCGAGATGTACATGGAATACGTCAACATTTCCACATACAGACAGGAAGAGAGAGAGGAGGAGGAGAGACAGAAAAGAAAGAAAGAAAGAAAGAAAGAAAGAAAGAAAGAAAGAAAGAAAGAAAGAAAGAAAGAAAGAAAGAAAGAAAGAAAGAAAGAAAGAAAGAAAGAAAGAAAGAAAGAAAGAAAGAAAGAAAGAAAGAAAGAAGGGAAGTACGAGGGAAAGTTACTGTTCTTACAGATGCAACAATAAAGGGAAAAGCCGAGACACGAGAGTTAAAACTTATTGAAGACTGGTCAACGTGGAGTGAGTGTTCCACCGAGAGAAAACAAGTGCGTACACGAAGTTGTGGTGGTCGGACGTGTGCCAGAGAAGTACGTACGTGTCATCGACGAATGGCCGGTAAGTATTGGAGAGTTTCGAACATTTTTTTTGGCATTTCAAAATTTTGACATTGCAGAAACGTTAAAAAAATATTATTTGTAAGGGGAATGAATTGCAAATAAAAATTATTCCGGCATGTTTATAATTGCAACGGGTGACCTCATTAAAATTTATAAGTTGTCACTCGACTCAGAGGCGTTTCCTGCGCTCGTTGACCGTAAGGAAGCGTTCGTTAATCTCCTGATCCATAAATCACCGTTCGTTGTTACCCCCACTTTTCACATGCTTATAAGCCAAATAAACAATACTTGCATACGTTTCGATCGCAAGTTTAAAGTCAACAAATTTGTGGTGGACATGTCGCAATTGATTTTGGGGAAGAGATAACGATTGTTAAAAAATGCTATCCTTAAATGACGATGTGGAAGGATTTTCAGGAATTTTTGCTTCAGAATTCTGAAGACTTACAATAAAAATATCAACAGTCAATCACTGCGCTCTGTAGAGGTAAGGATGGAATTATAATGAAAAACTTTTTAATTCCATAACAAATCAAATTGAATTTTATTGTAGGATCATGAATTTCAGAAAAAGTGCTCAATCTAACCGCTCTCAAGGAAGACTTCAACTCGAAAGGAATTAGCTGTACACCTGATGTTTGCTGTCCAGTGTTTGGAGGGTGCCGCATTGGACTCATTCAAAGTACGATTACGCGTCGACTAGAATGGTGTCAAAACCCCTGCAGTAACGACCAGCAAGTCGTAATTGCTTTAGCCGACAAACTGGACGACGCATAAAGACGGAATTTGGAGGTTAAAAAATTAAATTTCCGGAATGAAAAATTATTCCCATTCATGTAAAATAAAGAACGAAGTCATTGAATTCCAATACTTCCACTGAACGCGTGTAATGAATTAAAACAAAAGAAAACATTTCAAAAATCGGAGATGATGGGTTTCAAGAAAAAGGTTTCAAGAACTTTCCGACCATTTTAATTTCTGGGATTCAGATTAATATTATGAGACCGAGTCAAGATGTGAACAACCACCTCCCTGTTGCTCAGTTATCCTCTACCTCTGTTATCCTTAACCTCTTCCTCCTCTCCGCCAAATTCATATGTACAATCGTTTTGACAGTGATTGTTTTGGCAAGCACTGTAAAGATGTAGCCTGGGATACTATAAGCAAGAATCAATGACCACCTCGACTGAGGATTTCAGTAGTAGGAAAACTCTTGAGTCTGACACACAAAGTATCCGAAGAAAGTTATCGTTGAATCGACAGCAACAGTTCAAGTTCGCTGCCTATATTTTAAAATGTGAGTCCTGGTTGTACGAAAGGAATATTTCTTTTTGTGCAGTCGGCATCCACCTGTTTAAGCTTTTTTATAAAGATCTGAGGCATCTTAATGCATTACGCACTACAGTTGACGCTGGCACTGCTCAACTGAGGACGACTGCGAGTGCGTGCTAGGGGACTGATGAGAGTTTCGGCCATTCCATATGTTAGACCAACCGATCTCATAAGCCGCCCGCAAAACGATGGCACATGCATAACAACTGGGCATCGAATGCATCGGTCGGACCAATTTCCTGCCAAAGAACTCGTTTTTCCTCCAATTCGCTATACCGATCCAAAATTTTGTCTGTAGCTGCTTTCATAGGTTGAAGATACTGAAATTGACATCTCACCGGCACACTGTTATTTCGGTAGTTGCTACCAAATCTTACGACTTCACCTTCCACGATTTCGTGATTCAAACTGCAATATACACAAACGCGCACATATCATATACACAAATACACACCTGCAAACACAACGCCGCCACAGTGCGCTTGGAATTTAAAGTTAGATATTGTTTAAGCTGTATTCGGTCGCTTCCTTTTGTTTCAGCTTCACTGAGCCGTCTAAGGAAGTTCAACGCATCGACAGAAATAAGAAATGTGATAAGAATGAATGTGATTGCTAAATTGCAATGCTTACCATGCTTCATGTTCACTATGCATGACCCGTTCTAGGATCACATTTTGGCTGTATATGAAGTATTTTCCATGTGAATTCAGTTGAAGTATTTCAATCCAACACGCATACACGGTAAACGATATTACCATACACAATCGATACGCAAATACTATTGGGTCTTCCAATGTGGCACTATTGCACAACACATTTCACAGTCTTAAGGAAAGCGATACACATTCATTGTTCTTGCTTCTGCTCTCATTTAGAAGCATAAGTCTGTAGTTCATTTGAAGAAGTAATCAACGAGCAGCATCGTCCCAATCACTCGCATGCATATATAAACACGTCTTAACTGTAAATTCGAATACGAGTGACTGAAGCGAAGCACTTATCTCACTCAAACAACTGATAAGTATAAATCATAAGTTAATACGTTCGCCGCTCAATACTTAGTAGGTCATAGTACAACGTGTATATTCACGAAGTTAAAACTCCAAAAAAAGCAGCACATTTTCCCCAAAAAAGAACGTTTTCGGCAAAGACAACGATGCAGAACGTATCGCGACTCGCCGAGATTTCGAAACATCGACTCCAACAGGAACAGATATATGCAGTTGCTGCAGTATTGTATTTTCTTGACTTACGAGTCGGCATTTCGAACATTTGGCAAACCGATATGCACCCGCCTGCACCCGCCTGAACATTAAAAACACGTTTTCATGTTGGCACCTTGCTAGGCACTACACGTGCACCCCCCCCCCCCCCTCTTCTTCCTACTCAAAACCATTCGAAATAAACGCATGCCCAGAACAGAACCAGCAACTAGCGCTCGACGTTTGACCTGAACTTTCCTAAGTCCCTACAAAAAGTCCTAGACGAAGCACCCACTTTGTAAAACCGGTGCACCTTATAAATTAGGTGAAGCTACCCGGCAGTAGTACTACACTCAAAGTATAATGGAAACGCCGTTCGAACATATATTGCTCCGTAGCTACTGCCAAACAAAACAACGTTTTCCATTAAAAAATGCAGTGGACAAAAAAGTCACATGTTGAAGGAAGAATCAGTTATCATAGAACAGGAAAAAAATAGCTATCTGTCCACGCAAGAATTCCTCCGCATTCGATTTCCGGAATTATGACTAAGCGGCCAGTTTGAAAGTGATGAACGAGAAAAATTAAAAATAACAAAAAAAGCAAGCAACGAGCAAAAGCGCCTCAACATAGGCCACTTGCTAATATCTGCTTCGTAATCAGTTACTAGCACAAGAGTGCGTGACAGTTATTTGTAAAGCATAGAAAAACGAGAGCAAAGATCTGCAAATACGAATGAGTACACAAATGAGATACACAAAGTTTCCTCTGTATAAAGTGAATTACGAAATGGGCGCACGCCCGCGATGCACAAAACACATTAATTTTAAATTTCATTAAAACATTTGCTAAAAGTTCCACAGGCGAATTTTTGAAAGCACTCAAGAACTATCGCCAGTTGAGCGCCAACAACAATCCCTTATTCATCGCTTATGATTTTTGTCTTACTTCGCAAATAAATAATGTTTTGTATGAACAGAATCCCCAGAACAGAAAATGATGTTTTTCTAATAATAACAGCGACTAACTGGCACGGAATTACTGATATTAAGTAAGGATTGACATGTTCAATACTTCCATCGAACTGAACACTTCAAAATTGAGCGCTCCAGCTGAGCGCGATGACTTCTCTACTTTACCTTACAACACATCAAAACGGTCTTCGATACACACAGATCAGCAGACGTGCGTCAATCAGGAATGGCAATGAACTGAAAAGAGGCAAATCGGCACAGGTCGGGGTTGGACCCAACATTTAACGACTGCAACAAGCGCTCGAGCCGGAATCGGATTTACTATAAAGGTAATCGGCACTTATGATGCAGCCGCAATCGGGTAGGTTAGTTCGATATTGTTGCCATCTTTACGGAATACGGGCTGCTGCAGTTGTTGGTCACCGTTTGCCGCATGTGTGCGCACAGAACGCTCTTTTGATCCCAGTGTACAATGAAGCGACTCAGACACTGTAACGGGCAGATTCCTCTCGAAACACCTACAAATATGAAAGTTTTAACCATTTCATTGTCTGCCACACGGGCTACAAACAAAACTGTTCTATAATTCTCTCGGCTTTTTTTAAATCAACTACAACGTTACCCTGAAGTCGCAACCAATACAGCCTACATCGCATATGCGCGTTGCCTCTCCTTCACCAACTGAGGTGGATGGAAGCAACTGTACAGATATTCGACATATTAGAGAATTTCGCGCAAGAAACAGCAAAAAAAGTTATTGCGGATGGTGGGTTTTTTGACGCAATACGAAAAAGCAGTGCGAAGACTGATTTTGCAGACCCGCACAAAAACCATCGGAAGTTTGCGGGAGGAGGAGGATTGGGGAGATTGAGATGAGGTCGGATGGCTACGTAATGCTCCAGCAACATACAAGTCTTCCTTAAGGGGAAATGGT
>JPKZ01001429.1:199843-228839 GCA_000803305.1 Toxocara canis | reverse complement strand
TTCTCCAGACTTCTTGCCGCATCTTTCAGTAAAATTGATGCTGGGAAAATGTTTGAAATTTGCCAGCATACTCAGGCTGCGCAAACCTGAGTCAATTATGCCTCAAATGACATATAAATTTTCGCACTATTCACTACTGTTACCTCCCAGCCGATGAACAGAACTTTAGAAATGCACGGCAACTGACCTCTTAAGCTGTCAGTATTTGGTGATACTAAGTGTGAAATCTTGGTCAAAGAGAATTTTGCACACCTAGCTATTTCTAAGCTGCTCTGCTTTACCGAAGCAGGTAAGCCAAACAACGTCCGGAGCTCGTCTATAAATTCCGTGCTTCTTTGCTCGTATTCACAACGGATCTGATTGCTGAGATATTTTGACATCAGATCAGCAGTTTATATATGACTGGTAAATTTAAACATCCTGTTACTCACTTCCCTCTTACTTCTTATTAGGCAAGCTTCAATAAAATGGGTCTTACTTGTTCAACCGCAGCCGGTTCAAACGTGCTTATCGATTTAAGCGCGCGCTGAACTTCTTTGAAATCGGCCGCGTCATCTATCGAACTGACCTGAAAAAAAAAACCTATTCCATTTATGCAATTTGTAGATAATTAGCACATAAACTGATAGGCACACGAGTTTCACCAGACATTATGGACAGCAAAGGGTTTTATAATGACAGAACGCATCCACATTAGATCGACAGCGCATATATCCGCACAACCAATTTTAGTCGCAAACTAACTATCAGTATCTAATTAGCAGCCTTCGACTGTCTGCACTTTCCGTATTCATTTACACCACATCTGGGATGGAAAAGACCCGCGTAACAAAAAAGATCAAAAATTGGCCGAGAGGAGGATGGAGATATGAAAAATTGGATGTCATTTATGATCATGACAAGTCGCAGCCTAAAATTACAGCAACAACACAACAAACGAGGAAACGTTAAACAAGAAACAGCCAACCTTTTCTGACTTTCCTTGATTGAGGTAAAAATAGCTTTTGGGGTCGCGCTTCAGTCCAAATTCTTTGAGATGGCCTTCATCGAAACCGGCTAATAACTGATAGAATGAGTGGAAATTGCGCTCACCGATCTGTTGACGCACAACACGTGACTGCAACACAAAATATCTCTTATTGAATCGTTGTGAAGATGGACGCAAACAGCTAGCTACTCACATAACCAATCTAACCCAAGAGGTGGTCAGATTGGTTACACACCAAATTCAGCTGAATTGCAGCATGAATACGCAAGTTATCAACAAAAATTCTTGCCTAAGAAAAAGAAAGGGAAAAAACATTCACTCAACATTAATATGCGAAAAAAGTAACAATTTATAGCATAAAAAGAAATGAAACTTGAAAGCAGTGTTTAGCCACTTATATCTGTAAATTAGACATTTGAAAGTTGATCTGGCTTCTGCTCCTCTCCTTAGCAGCTAGACTGACAAAGTCATCGACTTTACAAATGCCTCGGCTCTCCCTTCCTCATCCATGCAATCGTCATGCCTGTAGGAAATTAGGAGATGGAGTGGAGGGGTGGCGGGAAGGAAATCTGAATCCTCTCTTCTATATCACGATAGCACTATACAAAAATGTCATTAAAAGATGAACACTAGCTTTGAGTGAGACCGTTCCATGCAGGAAATGGAAGAATAAAAATAAATCTGTTTTCACGGAACTGATAGTTGTTAATGCCACTGCCAAAGAAAATTTTAAAAAAACATTACTGACACCTCTTACAAGTCCCAAATTCTCGACATATTAATTTGTTCATATTTAAAAAGCAGCATCAGTCCCTCCCCTGATGTTGCCCTATACAACATCTGCATTTCTCCACTCCTCTCTCTCTTTCTCATAGTGTATCTTTTCTCTCATGGCTGAAACTCCGATTACGGGTTTAGTGATCGTCCTGTTATTAAAACAGCTACTGAATTAGCATATTACGGCCATCTTAGCCTATGCGCTTAGACTTCCAGAGCATAAAAATACACTAATAAGTGGCAGATAAGAAAACAGTGAACCGATATGAGATACCTTTTCTAGGAGATAGTTGGTGATATGGCCACCGACAGGATCTCCATTAAAGTCGAAATTGATGCACATGTACTTGCCAAAACGACTAGAGTTATCATTACGATTCGTACGCGCACATCCCATTGACTCCAATACGGCCGTCGAACGCAGTAACACATCCTTGATACTGCAACCAAGTACAGATTGCCCTCCCTGATATGCCGCCGTGCAACTTGCACATCTTCACTGAAGAAGGTCAAGCAAAGATGAACGCTTAGAATGGCTGACAACTCCAGTATGCATTAGTGTATCCTGTCACAACAGCAATCCACTCCATGGACACCTCGCCACATTCATAAACAGTTATCGCACACGCGGATATTCGAAAAGAACATAAAAGCCTCACAGCAAAATGAAGAAATATAATTTAAAAATTGCAGAGGGGTATGACTCGACAGGAACAGAAAAAAATACAGGGCAAAACGAAATCTCAAAAGCAGAAAAGCAAACTCCACAGAAAATGAGTGAAAACATTTATGAGGCTTTCCATCAAATGGAAAATCTTTCTGATAGACTCAGCGCATTGTTCGCTTTATATTGATCCAGAGATCACAAGTTCTTTGCTCCATGTTCCTTCAATTTCATCGCCATACATGAATACTGAAAGCCCCTTGATTTCGAACCTTGAGTATTGCAGCATCCTCTGCTCACCAAGGGTATTATGCAGTCCGCAAGAAGATAAATTAAATTTTAAACGAGCGTAACAATGAGATTTAATATGTAAAGCATATCAGTGATGACGGAGGCTCTACTCGAAGATCTACGAAACACTCGACAAAGCTAATCTATTTTAGAATAATAAATAGTCATCCCATAATAAATAGTCATCTCTAATCTATTTAGAAACGCGGCAATATGTGCTAGTCAACCCTTCCCAATTTATGACATTTCACTCCCTTTTTCAATATTTCTAGGCGAAACCTGCTCCACCTCTCCCAATCCCTGGAATTCTGAATTCTGAAGCACCAAACCGAGAATCTCAGCCAACAAGGCGAAGCAGTTTGCACGCAGTAAAACAACAGCGATTCGCACACATGCGAGTCGCCTATATCGTTCAATACAGTACAGCTAAATTTTCGATCACAATTACGGAGTCCTTAGATAAAAAATTTATTCATAATGAAGGCACTGCGCATTTATGCAAACAAGAAACAATCTTTGCCATCAATAGGGAACAATATGACGTAGGCAGCTAACGCTCATTAAGCATAAATTTCTAAAAACCCCCAATCAACAATTACATGTGAGTGGGGAAAATTTGAATCCCTGGAAAAAAAAACAAAAGCCTTTCCTGTCACAAAAAAATGAAAAGTCAATTTTGAACTTCGTGTGCATGTGGAACGAAAGCTAATGCATCAGGTTTCAAAATAAAGTGAGTTTGCTCTTCCACCGCTTCAACGTCCAACATGCTCTCAATTTCCAAATTCAGAAACCTAATTGAATTATCTCAGGAAGTCGAGCTGCCAAGCGGCCAGACGAGCAGATATGACTGCATAAGAGGGCAAACACGATTGTCTTATGCTCTAATTTTTTGAAGATATCCATAAAAGTGAGCATGAATACCTCATATTTTTCAATTCGAGATTAAAAATTAACCGTTCAATCTCGCGTTGCTGTTGCACATTAGTGATTGCTGCCAGATATCGCATAATAATTTTACTCGTTTCCGTCTTCCCGGAACCAGACTCGCCTAAAAAGTTTTCAATATGTGCACCGATATATACAGCGTTCAAAAACCTTACTGCTGTGCAGACCAGCCTCATTCGGGAAGATTTCTGATGAAAGACGAGGAAGGGTTGAGGAACGACAGCAGCATGCAACCTAGTGGAAATCGGTTCTACCGAGAAAACTGGGCCTCAGCTATGTCTTTTCATTTAGAGAATTATTATAAAATGGCGTGCTGGAAATCAACTTGAGTACTCGCTGTAACAGGCGGGCAAGAAAAAACCGAAATCTGTTCCAGCTAATCGAGCGCCATGTTACGCCACTTCCAGTAGTTTTGCTCCCCCATTCCTAAATAATATTCAGTAGCGCTCTTTGCTGTCATGACATTTGTGCCACGGGATAAATGTTATGTCTTACAAAAGAATTCGGGATCAAAGCAAATCGCGAACACGAGGCACGCGCATTTGTGCACCCCACAAGCGACTACTCTTTTTCAGATCTTTTTTTGCCTCATCTTTCCCATCCCCTGCCCTCCCTTCAATACAAAAGTTCGCACGCAATACTTCGAAACGGTAACAGTTGAAGAGGGCGTGAAGGGAGGCTAAGGGAAGATAAAACCAGTGAAGCAGCCGCATACAAAGTCGCCTCTCAAACAAACGCTTGAGACAATTCTTCTTGACTGCCTAAGAGTCAGTAAGATCTAAAATTTTTTCTTAGCATACCAGAAATAACAATGCATGTATCGCGACCAAAGCGTTTCATCGAGCGATACGCGACATCAGCAATGGCGAACGGGTGTGGTGGCCGCTCATACATTTCTCGCCCTTTATACTTCTCCACCATATCCTTATCGTATAGGGGAAGGCTACGGTACGGATTGACCGCAACAAGCACCTCACCGATGTATGTGTAAATACGACCTGCTGAGAACCTAAACAAGGAACTCAACAGTGTGGCTAAATACTTTCAAAACATGACATGCAATACTTCGAGAATCAATTACAACAGTTGTATGAGCTGGGAAGACAGACCCGTATTTAAACGAATAAATAGACCGCTCATTTTGTCAACATGTAAGAATCTAAACTTCGAAGGCAGAAAACTCAGAAAATGCAACATCTGACAACTGCTAAAATTTCCTTTTTCATTTTGGAGCTGAAGGCGATGCAGGTGGCAGGTTTTGGTAGCTGAAAAGGGTCGTGAGGGTACTGGTAGATGTTCTGGAACAAAAATCGGCTTTGGATGGTGAGACTTTCCTCTCTAGCGAAGTGTGATGAAGTTCTACGGCTGTCCATGAATGGTGCTGGCAACAGTTTAGCATGCGCACACTATAAGCGACGGAAATCAGAGCAGTGAAAACGATAAGGGAAGCGGCGAACTTTAAATTGGTATATTACTGCTGGACCGTGTTAGATGTCGTGTACTAAACTTCAACTGTGACGTCTGGAAGGCGAAGAAAACCAAAAATTCCCCACCAGGCGCGTTCATCACACGAGTATCTGTTATACATACCTTGAAGGCGGATATGGATATCAATTGGCCATTCAATGAAACGATTACTGGCAAAAGAGCTTAAAAAACTGCTCTTAACGATACTCTTCACGATCCTCTAAGCATGAGAAGCATTTAACAGCACAAAGCAGCGTACCAATTTGCGAGTAACAACTGTTAGAACGATAAAAACGACAAAACAAAGGCCATTTACCTCAAATGCAAATTCGCGACAATAGACTGGAGATCGATTTCAGGAAGAAGCACGAGGTCCTCGACCCCATACTCCTTCGAATCGTGTTCTGCCATTGCCATTGTCTAAACAATTTATTTGAGAAAAATTTTGCGAAAGTATCTTGTCGAATTGACCGAATAAAAACATGACATTATAAATCACTGCGCTAACAGGCAATTCGTCGGTGATCGAACACCATCAAATTGTTCTTTTTTTTTTCATATGAAAAGCGCTTTAAATTGCCTAAAGGCATGCCTCCATCAAGCCCATAACGAAACAACGATTTCACTGTTGAAATACTCACGATAGTGCACGAACTGCAAAATTTTGGCAACAAATGCGCTTTCGCGTAGATCTCCCTACTGAGCCGACCGGTTGCATAGGCGCCGCAAGAGAAATGCAAAAATCACTAGAAAAAAATAGAGACTAACCCATTCTAATGGATTCCCCACTCCTCGATACATCCTCTCGCAATCAACCGGCTGCTAGCGCCTCCCAAGATTTCAACAGAATGACCAAAAAAGTCCTACTACGCGTAAATGCAAACAAGATTGTTCTACAGTAACATTCCCCATGAGAAATCTCTGTTAATCTTAGCAGCTAAAGTACTACTTGATTGCGGCGCGTTATTATACGTGTTATGCGCACATGCGAGAATCTGAAACCATGCATGATAAGCGAGAGAAAGGGGCGCTTTCGTTGTACACAAAAATGAATGCTATACACATAAATAAAAAATTTGTCAACGCTAACATCAGCCGTCGAGCTCTATGAGACGGTCGGTACACGAGGTTGTACTGCTTCCGCTATGGAAGCGATGCCTAAAAATCACCTTAGTGATTGTTGAGCAGTTAGGGATATCCGCTGCACATTTGTACGTCTACCTGACGAGCAGTTGTTTGTTCACGAAGCCTTGCCAGCTTTCCCCTAACTTATGCGAAAGATAAAGGTAAAAGCTTTTTAAAAACTTAACTAAAAGCTCATTTTTTGCTGCCCATACAGTCTTCCCCCTCCCATCCCCCAACCTAAGCGATCCTCTCTGTCATCAAGTACCACCTTCCTTACATTGCCAATACACAGCTGCTGCCTTCTTGGTAAATATTGCCCACCAACACTACACAGTCACCCACAGGTATGCGGCGATACGTTCCTGTTGAATAGGATTGGCACAATTATTATCTATTCCTTTCCACCTGTTCCAGCACTCATCCTTGCCACCTAACTTCACCGACCGATACCGTACCGTTGAGCAGCTATATGTGAATTCGCGAGTACTTACCGCTCAAATGCTATGCGCACTGATGAATGGAACGCTACGTTATGCACACAAATGAAACCTCTTTAAAGTTATAGCAAGGTGAGCGAACTAGAGCGATACATGTTACACATCACATTTTTAACAGACGACCTATTTTCTTGACAGCTTCCTTGAACATTTTTGGTCCTGATTTATGTTTACATAAACTTACAAAATTATGGCCCAACTGTTTACTTACAAGTAGCTGTCTGCAACTTCTTGTCTATGCACACATTTGTTTGTTTAGCTTCCATTATCGAATCAAATGCGAAAGTTTGGCAGCACAATAGCGGCTTTGGTACGAGAAGTGCTTTGCAGAATATGGGGCTTAATGTGAACATTGAGGCTGCTCTTTTCCAAGTTTTTCTTACTTATTGAATTCAGTAGTACTTAGGGGACTGTTAAACAAGCATTGATCCCTTACTTTAGATGATCCGTTTGGAATGGATCACTAAAAAAGAAAGTTCGGAACCGTTTCGAACCACTAGATAGCCTCTTCACATTCCGTTTTCGAGAACGATACGGCGTACACCTCTGATGGATTCGAAATTACTCAGAGTGAGGTTATCGACTTATCATCACCTACATATTCATGTGAACACCTTCGAACTTCACTAATTCTATACATTTACGAGTTATTTCCTCAAAGTATTAAAAAAAACAATAATAGGTCTTTCGGATATTTTTCGGTACTTAAACTAATTTAGCGTATAGGGTGAAATTTTTAAATTTTAAAATTTTGAATTCTTTGTTATTAAATTCTTTTTCTAGTGATCATTCGACAAATTTAGCCACGTAATCAGCGAAATGGATGCAAACAATGCAATAATAATAGGCACACTGACGCATGTAAGGCAAAAGGCAAGCGTGTGTCCATATCGGATGGTTTCTGGCTCTGAGTTGGCTGCCTTTGCATGACTCAGCATGAAACGCTGATGAGCTGCTAGCATGACGCACATTGCTTTCGGTTTCATCATGCAAACGTTCAGCTCATTCGCGCGTCTTTTCTAGAGACATCATTATCGAATTTGCTAGTCACCATTCGCAATGTTTATGTTCGTAACTTCAGTACTCTTATTTTCAGTGCAAAACGCCTATATTTGAGAAATCGAGACTATGACAAACTCAACTTTCTGAAGTAATTTGGGATTTAAATTTGTTTTTCAAAAAAAAAATTTTCAGAGTCAGCAAATTTCGAAACCATCGCCTACGAAGTTTACCGCCGATCCGGCAACCTACGATGGACAACTGACCACTTTAATTATTATAGGCCAAATGCATCAAGTTTCTGATAAACAGCTGTGCACAGTCCAAGACATTTCTGCTATGTATGGCGCTCAAAAAAGAAAAAAAAAACTAGCGAACAATTAATTGGTTTCCATAAAATGCTTTATCAAAGTGAGTTTGGCTTTAAGATCACATGAACTTATCACCTCCCCGTCAACTGTGAAAAAGGGAGAAAATGGGGTGAGAGTCGCTGCTGGGCAAACGATTTGAAATTTAGGCCGCAATTCGCTCAGCGAAAAAAAAAATGGAAAAGAAAAACATCTGAAATGATAGAAGGGAAACAGAAAAGGAAAGAAAAGAAGGCGACGCCATACGGCAAATACAGTTGAAAGACGTCATCTGATTCCGATTTTATATGACGTTTGCATATGTGCACCTTGTCTTATTTTTGAAACTATCATGTTTCAAAATTTTATTGTTGTTTTCAATCAGCAATTCATACGTAAGTATTTTCTGTTAGTAAAGTATACCTTCTAGGCACCAGTCAAGACTGATTGGATTTTCTTCTTTATTTTTAAAAAATCTCAAAATGAGATTAACGAATACCAGAATAATGTGCATATATATACGTGATTTCTAGATTATGCTAAGTGATATTGAAGAGATTTTGGTAAATAGATATGCGGCCAAGCGTATTTGAGTTGCGATAAGAGTCTCATTTGTAATGAAAGCAACAGAAATATGAAGTCAAAATTAAAAATATCGTTTAGCATTAAGGAATAAAACTATGAACAATGAAAAACATGAAAATATTTCAAAAAAAAAAAACTAATCCAACAAAGATTCGTTTAAAAATTCATGTGAACACCTTCGAACTTCACTAATTCTATACATTTACGAGTTATTTCCTCAAAGTATTAAAAAAAACAATAATAGGTCTTTCGGATATTTTTCGGTACTTAAACTAATTTAGCGTATAGGGTGAAATTTTTAAATTTTAAAATTTTGAATTCTTTGTTATTAAATTCTTTTTCTAGTGATCATTCGACAAATTTAGCCACGTAATCAGCGAAATGGATGCAAACAATGCAATAATAATAGGCACACTGACGCATGTAAGGCAAAAGGCAAGCGTGTGTCCATATCGGATGGTTTCTGGCTCTGAGTTGGCTGCCTTTGCATGACTCAGCATGAAACGCTGATGAGCTGCTAGCATGACGCACATTGCTTTCGGTTTCATCATGCAAACGTTCAGCTCATTCGCGCGTCTTTTCTAGAGACATCATTATCGAATTTGCTAGTCACCATTCGCAATGTTTATGTTCGTAACTTCAGTACTCTTATTTTCAGTGCAAAACGCCTATATTTGAGAAATCGAGACTATGACAAACTCAACTTTCTGAAGTAATTTGGGATTTAAATTTGTTTTTCAAAAAAAAAATTTTCAGAGTCAGCAAATTTCGAAACCATCGCCTACGAAGTTTACCGCCGATCCGGCAACCTACGATGGACAACTGACCACTTTAATTATTATAGGCCAAATGCATCAAGTTTCTGATAAACAGCTGTGCACAGTCCAAGACATTTCTGCTATGTATGGCGCTCAAAAAAGAAAAAAAAAACTAGCGAACAATTAATTGGTTTCCATAAAATGCTTTATCAAAGTGAGTTTGGCTTTAAGATCACATGAACTTATCACCTCCCCGTCAACTGTGAAAAAGGGAGAAAATGGGGTGAGAGTCGCTGCTGGGCAAACGATTTGAAATTTAGGCCGCAATTCGCTCAGCGAAAAAAAAAATGGAAAAGAAAAACATCTGAAATGATAGAAAGGGAAACAGAAAAGGAAAGAAAAGAAGGCGACGCCATACGGCAAATACAGTTGAAAGACGTCATCTGATTCCGATTTTATATGACGTTTGCATATGTGCACCTTGTCTTATTTTTGAAACTATCATGTTTCAAAATTTTATTGTTGTTTTCAATCAGCAATTCATACGTAAGTATTTTCTGTTAGTAAAGTATACCTTCTAGGCACCAGTCAAGACTGATTGGATTTTCTTCTTTATTTTTAAAAAATCTCAAAATGAGATTAACGAATACCAGAATAATGTGCATATATATACGTGATTTCTAGATTATGCTAAGTGATATTGAAGAGATTTTGGTAAATAGATATGCGGCCAAGCGTATTTGAGTTGCGATAAGAGTCTCATTTGTAATGAAAGCAACAGAAATATGAAGTCAAAATTAAAAATATCGTTTAGCATTAAGGAATAAAACTATGAACAATGAAAAACATGAAAATATTTCAAAAAAAAAAAACTAATCCAACAAAGATTCGTTTAAAAATCCCAGAAAACAAAAGATCAAATAGAATCATGCGATAGTAGCCCATGCTACCCACCCACCCCATTACCCTCCACCAGGCTCTCCCACAAATGAACCGAAATCGAAAGAAATGTTGCAGGTTGTACTGTAACCTTCTTATGTATTGATTCCTCTTGGTTTAAGGAGATGAGGGAGACGGGGAGGAGGGCAGGGGAGTGGTGAGAAGGGCGACAAGCATTTCGTCAATGCACGAATGGAAGAACCCAATCAGCAAGCTTTTTTCACTTATACGCATGCAAAAATGAAGATGAACAAAGATCTAGTGTGCGGCAAAACTACATCACACAGAAACCATTGTGAATAGAATGCCCTTCACTGGCGCATCATTCGCTTTTATATCGTTCGTTAAAGACCAGCGACACAACGCTGAATCGAAATGGGTTCCCAACTGGGATGGCCAGGATGGCACCCTCTCCGATAGGTGATCTCTTTACCTCTCGGCTTCAAGATCACACTGCTATTCAGAAAATGGCAACACCTCAAAACAACTTTTCCGTCCAGTGGTATGGGAGGAGAAATTGTTCTCACTATACCACTATTTAGTACAAGTACTGTACTATATTTTTTCAAAACCATTATGAATACTGTACTGTACAAAAACTTTGTTACGAATAATTTACAGCGCCACGGTGTGGTATAATGGTTTAAAAAAAGTAATGAAACTTTTATTACATACACAGGCGGTCCGCAATTGTTTTACTACAAAAATCCTTTTCTGTTGAGATCCCAAAAGAGGCTTTTATAACTTTGTTTACCTGTATCAAAATAGAATCAAATTACTGAGCGTTCAAGTATTCTTGTCAAATCTGAATTATTTTCAAGCAACCGCCTAGTCGAATTTCTCGCAAAGATGACTCAGTGAAAAGCATTCAAGATGAGAAGGTTGTTCGTAATCGATGAACTAGCAACGGAATGCGTCTCTATGATCGCACCGTCAAAACATTGTCATTCTTTTCGTGCCTTATGCCTCCTGAATAGTGTATGAAAAGCGGAGTTACTGAATGTAAAAGACACTGTGGCATCTAAAGGGAATGAAGATTGGAGAAGGATAATCAATGAGTCGTGACGGACTGGAAAAGAAGGAAACCTTACGGGAAAAAGCAGAAAAATTTCTATTTCTGAAAGTAAGTTTTTGTCCGTAACTGTTAATTCTTTCCATTTTCTAGCCAATGAGGTCCGGTAAAGGTATTGTAGCCATCGGAACCCTCTGCATTCACCTTTTTTCGTCAAGCTACTGTATTCAGACCGCACCGTTGTGAAAAAACTGGTGCAGTCTGAATAGTCCATACTGCTCTGTCTCCCCCCCCTGCAAGAAAATACAACCAAGTACAGATTGCCCTCCCTGATATGCCGCCGTGCAACTTGCACATCTTCACTGAAGAAGGTCAAGCAAAGATGAACGCTTAGAATGGCTGACAACTCCAGTATGCTTGCCAAAACGACTAGAGTTATCATTACGATTCGTACGCGCACATCCCATTGACTCCAATACGGCCGTCGAACGCAGTAACACATCCTTGATACTGCAACCAAGTACAGATTGCCCTCCCTGATATGCCGCCGTGCAACTTGCACATCTTCACTGAAGAAGGTCAAGCAAAGATGAACGCTTAGAATGGCTGACAACTCCAGTATGCTTGCCAAAACGACTAGAGTTATCATTACGATTCGTACGCGCACATCCCATTGACTCCAATACGGCCGTCGAACGCAGTAACACATCCTTGATACTGCAACCAAGTACAGATTGCCCTCCCTGATATGCCGCCGTGCAACTTGCACATCTTCACTGAAGAAGGTCAAGCAAAGATGAACGCTTAGAATGGCTGACAACTCCAGTATGCTTGCCAAAACGACTAGAGTTATCATTACGATTCGTACGCGCACATCCCATTGACTCCAATACGGCCGTCGAACGCAGTAACACATCCTTGATACTGCAACCAAGTACAGATTGCCCTCCCTGATATGCCGCCGTGCAACTTGCACATCTTCACTGAAGAAGGTCAAGCAAAGATGAACGCTTAGAATGGCTGACAACTCCAGTATGCTTGCCAAAACGACTAGAGTTATCATTACGATTCGTACGCGCACATCCCATTGACTCCAATACGGCCGTCGAACGCAGTAACACATCCTTGATACTGCAACCAAGTACAGATTGCCCTCCCTGATATGCCGCCGTGCAACTTGCACATCTTCACTGAAGAAGGTCAAGCAAAGATGAACGCTTAGAATGGCTGACAACTCCAGTATGCTTGCCAAAACGACTAGAGTTATCATTACGATTCGTACGCGCACATCCCATTGACTCCAATACGGCCGTCGAACGCAGTAACACATCCTTGATACTGCAACCAAGTACAGATTGCCCTCCCTGATATGCCGCCGTGCAACTTGCACATCTTCACTGAAGAAGGTCAAGCAAAGATGAACGCTTAGAATGGCTGACAACTCCAGTATGCTTGCCAAAACGACTAGAGTTATCATTACGATTCGTACGCGCACATCCCATTGACTCCAATACGGCCGTCGAACGCAGTAACACATCCTTGATACTGCAACCAAGTACAGATTGCCCTCCCTGATATGCCGCCGTGCAACTTGCACATCTTCACTGAAGAAGGTCAAGCAAAGATGAACGCTTAGAATGGCTGACAACTCCAGTATGCTTGCCAAAACGACTAGAGTTATCATTACGATTCGTACGCGCACATCCCATTGACTCCAATACGGCCGTCGAACGCAGTAACACATCCTTGATACTGCAACCAAGTACAGATTGCCCTCCCTGATATGCCGCCGTGCAACTTGCACATCTTCACTGAAGAAGGTCAAGCAAAGATGAACGCTTAGAATGGCTGACAACTCCAGTATGCTTGCCAAAACGACTAGAGTTATCATTACGATTCGTACGCGCACATCCCATTGACTCCAATACGGCCGTCGAACGCAGTAACACATCCTTGATACTGCAACCAAGTACAGATTGCCCTCCCTGATATGCCGCCGTGCAACTTGCACATCTTCACTGAAGAAGGTCAAGCAAAGATGAACGCTTAGAATGGCTGACAACTCCAGTATGCTTGCCAAAACGACTAGAGTTATCATTACGATTCGTACGCGCACATCCCATTGACTCCAATACGGCCGTCGAACGCAGTAACACATCCTTGATACTGCAACCAAGTACAGATTGCCCTCCCTGATATGCCGCCGTGCAACTTGCACATCTTCACTGAAGAAGGTCAAGCAAAGATGAACGCTTAGAATGGCTGACAACTCCAGTATGCTTGCCAAAACGACTAGAGTTATCATTACGATTCGTACGCGCACATCCCATTGACTCCAATACGGCCGTCGAACGCAGTAACACATCCTTGATACTGCAACCAAGTACAGATTGCCCTCCCTGATATGCCGCCGTGCAACTTGCACATCTTCACTGAAGAAGGTCAAGCAAAGATGAACGCTTAGAATGGCTGACAACTCCAGTATGCATTAGTGTATCCTGTCACAACAGCAATCCACTCCATGGACACCTCGCCACATTCATAAACAGTTATCGCACACGCGGATATTCGAAAAGAACATAAAAGCCTCACAGCAAAATGAAGAAATATAATTTAAAAATTGCAGAGGGGTATGACTCGACAGGAACAGAAAAAAATACAGGGCAAAACGAAATCTCAAAAGCAGAAAAGCAAACTCCACAGAAAATGAGTGAAAACATTTATGAGGCTTTCCATCAAATGGAAAATCTTTCTGATAGACTCAGCGCATTGTTCGCTTTATATTGATCCAGAGATCACAAGTTCTTTGCTCCATGTTCCTTCAATTTCATCGCCATACATGAATACTGAAAGCCCCTTGATTTCGAACCTTGAGTATTGCAGCATCCTCTGCTCACCAAGGGTATTATGCAGTCCGCAAGAAGATAAATTAAATTTTAAACGAGCGTAACAATGAGATTTAATATGTAAAGCATATCAGTGATGACGGAGGCTCTACTCGAAGATCTACGAAACACTCGACAAAGCATAATAAATAGTCATCTCTAATCTATTTAGAAACGCGGCAATATGTGCTAGTCAACCCTTCCCAATTTATGACATTTCACTCCCTTTTTCAATATTTCTAGGCGAAACCTGCTCCACCTCTCCCAATCCCTGGAATTCTGAATTCTGAAGCACCAAACCGAGAATCTCAGCCAACAAGGCGAAGCAGTTTGCACGCAGTAAAACAACAGCGATTCGCACACATGCGAGTCGCCTATATCGTTCAATACAGTACAGCTAAATTTTCGATCACAATTACGGAGTCCTTAGATAAAAAATTTATTCATAATGAAGGCACTGCGCATTTATGCAAACAAGAAACAATCTTTGCCATCAATAGGGAACAATATGACGTAGGCAGCTAACGCTCATTAAGCATAAATTTCTAAAAACCCCCAATCAACAATTACATGTGAGTGGGGAAAATTTGAATCCCTGGAAAAAAAAACAAAAGCCTTTCCTGTCACAAAAAAAAAAAAGTCAATTTTGAACTTCGTGTGCATGTGGAACGAAAGCTAATGCATCAGGTTTCAAAATAAAGTGAGTTTGCTCTTCCACCGCTTCAACGTCCAACATGCTCTCAATTTCCAAATTCAGAAACCTAATTGAATTATCTCAGGAAGTCGAGCTGCCAAGCGGCCAGACGAGCAGATATGACTGCATAAGAGGGCAAACACGATTGTCTTATGCTCTAATTTTTTGAAGATATCCATAAAAGTGAGCATGAATACCTCATATTTTTCAATTCGAGATTAAAAATTAACCGTTCAATCTCGCGTTGCTGTTGCACATTAGTGATTGCTGCCAGATATCGCATAATAATTTTACTCGTTTCCGTCTTCCCGGAACCAGACTCGCCTAAAAAGTTTTCAATATGTGCACCGATATATACAGCGTTCAAAAACCTTACTGCTGTGCAGACCAGCCTCTTTCGGGAAGATTTCTGATGAAAGACGAGGAAGGGTTGAGGAACGATAGCAGCATGCAACCTAGTGGAAATCGGTTCTACCGAGAAAACTGGGCCTCAGCTATGTCTTTTCATTTAGAGAATTATTATAAAATGGCGTGCTGGAAATCAACTTGAGTACTCGCTGTAACAGGCGGGCAAGAAAAAACCGAAATCTGTTCCAGCTAATCGAGCGCCATGTTACGCCACTTCCAGTAGTTTTGCTCCCCCATTCCTAAATAATATTCAGTAGCGCTCTTTGCTGTCATGACATTTGTGCCACGGGATAAATGTTATGTCTTACAAAAGAATTCGGGATCAAAGCAAATCGCGAACACGAGGCACGCGCATTTGTGCACCCCACAAGCGACTACTCTTTTTCAGATCTTTTTTTGCCTCATCTTTCCCATCCCCTGCCCTCCCTTCAATACAAAAGTTCGCACGCAATACTTCGAAACGGTAACAGTTGAAGAGGGCGTGAAGGGAGGCTAAGGGAAGATAAAACCAGTGAAGCAGCCGCATACAAAGTCGCCTCTCAAACAAACGCTTGAGACAATTCTTCTTGACTGCCTAAGAGTCAGTAAGATCTAAAATTTTTTCTTAGCATACCAGAAATAACAATGCATGTATCGCGACCAAAGCGTTTCATCGAGCGATACGCGACATCAGCAATGGCGAACGGGTGTGGTGGCCGCTCATACATTTCTCGCCCTTTATACTTCTCCACCATATCCTTATCGTATAGGGGAAGGCTACGGTACGGATTGACCGCAACAAGCACCTCACCGATGTATGTGTAAATACGACCTGCTGAGAACCTAAACAAGGAACTCAACAGTGTGGCTAAATACTTTCAAAACATGACATGCAATACTTCGAGAATCAATTACAACAGTTGTATGAGCTGGGAAGACAGACCCGTATTTAAACGAATAAATAGACCGCTCATTTTGTCAACATGTAAGAATCTAAACTTCGAAGGCAGAAAACTCAGAAAATGCAACATCTGACAACTGCTAAAATTTCCTTTTTCATTTTGGAGCTGAAGGCGATGCAGGTGGCAGGTTTTGGTAGCTGAAAAGGGTCGTGAGGGTACTGGTAGATGTTCTGGAACAAAAATCGGCTTTGGATGGTGAGACTTTCCTCTCTAGCGAAGTGTGATGAAGTTCTACGGCTGTCCATGAATGGTGCTGGCAACAGTTTAGCATGCGCACACTATAAGCGACGGAAATCAGAGCAGTGAAAACGATAAGGGAAGCGGCGAACTTTAAATTGGTATATTACTGCTGGACCGTGTTAGATGTCGTGTACTAAACTTCAACTGTGACGTCTGGAAGGCGAAGAAAACCAAAAATTCCCCACCAGGCGCGTTCATCACACGAGTATCTGTTATACATACCTTGAAGGCGGATATGGATATCAATTGGCCATTCAATGAAACGATTACTGGCAAAAGAGCTTAAAAAACTGCTCTTAACGATACTCTTCACGATCCTCTAAGCATGAGAAGCATTTAACAGCACAAAGCAGCGTACCAATTTGCGAGTAACAACTGTTAGAACGATAAAAACGACAAAACAAAGGCCATTTACCTCAAATGCAAATTCGCGACAATAGACTGGAGATCGATTTCAGGAAGAAGCACGAGGTCCTCGACCCCATACTCCTTCGAATCGTGTTCTGCCATTGCCATTGTCTAAACAATTTATTTGAGAAAAATTTTGCGAAAGTATCTTGTCGAATTGACCGAATAAAAACATGACATTATAAATCACTGCGCTAACAGGCAATTCGTCGGTGATCGAACACCATCAAATTGTTCTTTTTTTTTCATATGAAAAGCGCTTTAAATTGCCTAAAGGCATGCCTCCATCAAGCCCATAACGAAACAACGATTTCACTGTTGAAATACTCACGATAGTGCACGAACTGCAAAATTTTGGCAACAAATGCGCTTTCGCGTAGATCTCCCTACTGAGCCGACCGGTTGCATAGGCGCCGCAAGAGAAATGCAAAAATCACTAGAAAAAAATAGAGACTAACCCATTCTAATGGATTCCCCACTCCTCGATACATCCTCTCGCAATCAACCGGCTGCTAGCGCCTCCCAAGATTTCAACAGAATGACCAAAAAAGTCCTACTACGCGTAAATGCAAACAAGATTGTTCTACAGTAACATTCCCCATGAGAAATCTCTGTTAATCTTAGCAGCTAAAGTACTACTTGATTGCGGCGCGTTATTATACGTGTTATGCGCACATGCGAGAATCTGAAACCATGCATGATAAGCGAGAGAAAGGGGCGCTTTCGTTGTACACAAAAATGAATGCTATACACATAAATAAAAAATTTGTCAACGCTAACATCAGCCGTCGAGCTCTATGAGACGGTCGGTACACGAGGTTGTACTGCTTCCGCTATGGAAGCGATGCCTAAAAATCACCTTAGTGATTGTTGAGCAGTTAGGGATATCCGCTGCACATTTGTACGTCTACCTGACGAGCAGTTGTTTGTTCACGAAGCCTTGCCAGCTTTCCCCTAACTTATGCGAAAGATAAAGGTAAAAGCTTTTTAAAAACTTAACTAAAAGCTCATTTTTTGCTGCCCATACAGTCTTCCCCCTCCCATCCCCCAACCTAAGCGATCCTCTCTGTCATCAAGTACCACCTTCCTTACATTGCCAATACACAGCTGCTGCCTTCTTGGTAAATATTGCCCACCAACACTACACAGTCACCCACAGGTATGCGGCGATACGTTCCTGTTGAATAGGATTGGCACAATTATTATCTATTCCTTTCCACCTGTTCCAGCACTCATCCTTGCCACCTAACTTCACCGACCGATACCGTACCGTTGAGCAGCTATATGTGAATTCGCGAGTACTTACCGCTCAAATGCTATGCGCACTGATGAATGGAACGCTACGTTATGCACACAAATGAAACCTCTTTAAAGTTATAGCAAGGTGAGCGAACTAGAGCGATACATGTTACACATCACATTTTTAACAGACGACCTATTTTCTTGACAGCTTCCTTGAACATTTTTGGTCCTGATTTATGTTTACATAAACTTACAAAATTATGGCCCAACTGTTTACTTACAAGTAGCTGTCTGCAACTTCTTGTCTATGCACACATTTGTTTGTTTAGCTTCCATTATCGAATCAATTGCGAAAGTTTGGCAGCACAATAGCGGCTTTGGTACGAGAAGTGCTTTGCAGAATATGGGGCTTAATGTGAACATTGAGGCTGCTCTTTTCCAAGTTTTTCTTACTTATTGAATTCAGTAGTACTTAGGGGACTGTTAAACAAGCATTGATCCCTTACTTTAGATGATCCGTTTGGAATGGATCACTAAAAAAGAAAGTTCGGAACCGTTTCGAACCACTAGATAGCCTCTTCACATTCCGTTTTCGAGAACGATACGGCGTACACCTCTGATGGATTCGAAATTACTCAGAGAGAGGTTATCGACTTATCATCACCTACATATTCATGTGAACACCTTCGAACTTCACTAATTCTATACATTTACGAGTTATTTCCTCAAAGTATTAAAAAAAACAATAATAGGTCTTTCGGATATTTTTCGGTACTTAAACTAATTTAGCGTATAGGGTGAAATTTTTAAATTTTAAAATTTTGAATTCTTTGTTATTAAATTCTTTTTCTAGTGATCATTCGACAAATTTAGCCACGTAATCAGCGAAATGGATGCAAACAATGCAATAATAATAGGCACACTGACGCATGTAAGGCAAAAGGCAAGCGTGTGTCCATATCGGATGGTTTCTGGCTCTGAGTTGGCTGCCTTTGCATGACTCAGCATGAAACGCTGATGAGCTGCTAGCATGACGCACATTGCTTTCGGTTTCATCATGCAAACGTTCAGCTCATTCGCGCGTCTTTTCTAGAGACATCATTATCGAATTTGCTAGTCACCATTCGCAATGTTTATGTTCGTAACTTCAGTACTCTTATTTTCAGTGCAAAACGCCTATATTTGAGAAATCGAGACTATGACAAACTCAACTTTCTGAAGTAATTTGGGATTTAAATTTGTTTTTCAAAAAAAAAATTTTCAGAGTCAGCAAATTTCGAAACCATCGCCTACGAAGTTTACCGCCGATCCGGCAACCTACGATGGACAACTGACCACTTTAATTATTATAGGCCAAATGCATCAAGTTTCTGATAAACAGCTGTGCACAGTCCAAGACATTTCTGCTATGTATGGCGCTCAAAAAAGAAAAAAAAAACTAGCGAACAATTAATTGGTTTCCATAAAATGCTTTATCAAAGTGAGTTTGGCTTTAAGATCACATGAACTTATCACCTCCCCGTCAACTGTGAAAAAGGGAGAAAATGGGGTGAGAGTCGCTGCTGGGCAAACGATTTGAAATTTAGGCCGCAATTCGCTCAGCGAAAAAAAAAATGGAAAAGAAAAACATCTGAAATGATAGAAAGGGAAACAGAAAAGGAAAGAAAAGAAGGCGACGCCATACGGCAAATACAGTTGAAAGACGTCATCTGATTCCGATTTTATATGACGTTTGCATATGTGCACCTTGTCTTATTTTTGAAACTATCATGTTTCAAAATTTTATTGTTGTTTTCAATCAGCAATTCATACGTAAGTATTTTCTGTTAGTAAAGTATACCTTCTAGGCACCAGTCAAGACTGATTGGATTTTCTTCTTTATTTTTAAAAAATCTCAAAATGAGATTAACGAATACCAGAATAATGTGCATATATATACGTGATTTCTAGATTATGCTAAGTGATATTGAAGAGATTTTGGTAAATAGATATGCGGCCAAGCGTATTTGAGTTGCGATAAGAGTCTCATTTGTAATGAAAGCAACAGAAATATGAAGTCAAAATTAAAAATATCGTTTAGCATTAAGGAATAAAACTATGAACAATGAAAAACATGAAAATATTTCAAAAAAAAAAACTAATCCAACAAAGATTCGTTTAAAAATCCCAGAAAACAAAAGATCAAATAGAATCATGCGATAGTAGCCCATGCTACCCACCCACCCCATTACCCTCCACCAGGCTCTCCCACAAATGAACCGAAATCGAAAGAAATGTTGCAGGTTGTACTGTAACCTTCTTATGTATTGATTCCTCTTGGTTTAAGGAGATGAGGGAGACGGGGAGGAGGGCAGGGGAGTGGTGAGAAGGGCGACAAGCATTTCGTCAATGCACGAATGGAAGAACCCAATCAGCAAGCTTTTTTCACTTATACGCATGCAAAAATGAAGATGAACAAAGATCTAGTGTGCGGCAAAACTACATCACACAGAAACCATTGTGAATAGAATGCCCTTCACTGGCGCATCATTCGCTTTTATATCGTTCGTTAAAGACCAGCGACACAACGCTGAATCGAAATGGGTTCCCAACTGGGATGGCCAGGATGGCACCCTCTCCGATAGATGATCTCTTTACCTCTCGGCTTCAAGATCACACTGCTATTCAGAAAATGGCAACACCTCAAAACAACTTTTCCGTCCAGTGGTATGGGAGGACTGAAACTTTTATTACATACACAGGCGGTCCGCAATTGTTTTACTACAAAAATCCTTTTCTGTTGAGATCCCAAAAGAGGCTTTTATAACTTTGTTTACCTGTATCAAAATAGAATCAAATTACTGAACGTTCAAGTATTCTTGTCAAATCTGAATTATTTTCAAGCAACCGCCTAGTCGAATTTCTCGCAAAGATGACTCAGTGAAAAGCATTCAAGATGAGAAGGTTGTTCGTAATCGATGAACTAGCAACGGAATGCGTCTCTATGATCGCACCGTCAAAACATTGTCATTCTTTTCGTGCCTTATGCCTCCTGAATAGGAAAAGAAAAGCGGAGTTACTGAATGTAAAAGACACTATGGCATCTAAAGGGAATGAAGATTGGAGAAGGATAATCAATGAGTCGTACTGGAAAAGAAAAGAAGGAAACCTTACGGGAAAAAGCAGAAAAATTTCTATTTCTGAAAGTAAGTTTTTGTCCGTAACTGTTAATTCTTTCCATTTTCTAGCCAATGAGGTCCGGTAAAGGTATTGTAGCCATCGGAACCCTCTGCATTCACCTTTTTTCGTCAAGCTACTGTATTCAGACCGCACCGTTGTGAAAAAACTGGTGCAGTCTGAATAGTCCATACTGCTCTGTCTCCCCCCCCTGCAAGAAAATACAAGCTGTGTTTCTCATTCAGTGGTAGTACGACGGGATGCTACCGAGGCATCAGGCCTCTTCAAAATATCTGAAAGGAGGGGGGAGGGGGAAGTGAGAATAGAGGAGTGGGAAGAGGGAATAGGGAGGAGACAAAGTAAAACCAGTGATTGCGAGATGTCCTCCAAGACTTGTCCCGTGTATCATGAAGGGAGAGTCAGGCATTCAGGATTGCTGATCAATACACTGACAGCGTGGAATGAATGAGTGGCACCATTTGGGCTGAGATTTGCATGATCACAAACCCTGCAACGCACCAACTCATGACTCATGCTTATGTCAACTAAGCGTTTTCGTGTAGCGTTTCGTCGACAACAGTAAATCAAATTATATGAGCGGGTTACAAATTATCTACCTTACTTATTAACTTATGCGCCAATTTCACTTGTCCGCCAACTTTCTGTATTCGACTCTCAATTCTTTCTGGCAAGAGTTTCTCCTACAACTTCCTATAATCGTTTTTTTTTTCTTTTAATGTGAATCATAAACAAGCATTTGAGTACGGCCAAAACAATGGACAACTGGGCAGTTCAGAAGAACGTGTTGCCTGTCGGGAAGATTACCCCTGACCACACACTTTGCCACTTTGACAATCGCTGGATTCTTTCTAGAGGAATTTAGCATCTCACTGCATGAGCAGTTGGAAAAAAATGCAAATTTTTGATGCTTAAAATGTAGGAGAAAAAAATTATCAAAGGAAATACATGTTTGTCCAACGAATCGTTTAACGAGTAAGAACAGAAAATGTCCTACTATTCTATATCAACTAATTTATATACCAACACAAAATTTAACTAATTTATTTATCTAAATTAAGCTAAGATCACTGGAAGTCAATATGAGACGAATTGCGGAATCATCTGGCAAACAATTTTAAAAACTTCATGAACAATTATGAACCTTGTGAATGTTTTTTCCGATCTTGACCTAATTTTTTATAGTGGTAACGTGAGTAGAATAACTAACTTAAAAAATTTTTCCCACAGGTGAGGTCGAATCTTCAACAAATGTTTTCCGCACATAGTCCTACCTGTTTCGATTATACTGAATTTGAACGAGAACGCTGCATACAAATAAGCTTCCAAAGCGCACTACCACATAACGCGCTCACTGGATTTCTTAACATTTCGTTTTTTTGTCAACGGGGTGGCGGTGTTTGGACTGCCCGCAATAGGCAATCGGCAAACATTGGATTCAGATCCGGTTTACTCTTACTACCTGAGCTATTTCTGTTCACCTCGGTTTTTTGTACATTACTTTTGGCCGCTTTTATGCATGCCCAAAAACTCCGTTATTTAATAGCATGGATTTAACCGCAGCGACTGTAACCCTTCCCGCCTCCCCCTTCACAATTATTTCCGAATTTAGAAAACATCTATTTTTAAAAAAAAAGCTACCATCGAAGCAACTATCAAGAAAGGGCTTAACCTGTAATTAGTTATCATATAGAATAAAAAATAAAACGATTCTTTTGTGGAAACCTAGGACGATGAACGAAACGGAAAAGAAAACTGAATTCTCAGACATGTAAAAATTCGACAAGCTCAGAACCGAACTTCTTCAGATGTGCAGATCAGCGATACCACAGTATCAGAAGGTAATCCTTGCGCTGTACTGCACTCTACGATGGTACAACACAGAATCCACACGAAAACGGAATCTCGAAATCGCGCACACAGAATTTATACCATCTCGAAGTAAAAAGTAAGCAGCACAGTAGGTGTAGCAAGAACGTCGAATAGCGATATTGCTATTGCATTCGTTGATCCAAATGCTTCTACATTATTAAGAATCAGGTCACTTGGTCTTTTCATTTTGGAAAGCGGAACATTTAAGAGAATTCTAAAGCTGGAAAATATCATTTGAAATATATTCCAAGAAAAAAAACCTTACGAGAACACTGTTTTCAAAGATTCCAAATACAGTTATTTCTCAAACGAGCACATTCCTTCTTGAATAAAAGACCATCCTATCTAAAATTCGAAAAAAAAACCTCGAGAAAATCAAGGGTGTTTTATAAATGAAATAAAAGGAATCTTTTAGAGAATGAATTTGAGAAATTTAGTGAAGAAACTTTATACGCAAACAAAGGCTGATTCATGAAGACATTACGCAAAATCTAAACGACCTCATTCACCACCAAAAAAAAAAAAAGAAAAGAAAAATAGGAGAAAACATTTTGCGTTAATAACACATTAAAGTGAAGATTCAGCTCAAAACGAATACTGAACGAATATTTGATGTGAGAATGAATCTCGTTGAAAGACGACCAATTGAAAACCGATGAAATTACATCTTTGTTGGGAAAATTTTCGCTTGATGAAAAAATTTGTACAATAAATGAAAATAGTATCCATTTGGAAAATGGATTTCTTTTCAAATTAATAATAATTAAAAGCGGAAAAAAATGAACGTAATTGCGCCTCATCATCGTTTCATTCCTCGTAAGAAAAAGAAATTTTTTTTGGAGCTCATAATTGTTGAAGATTTTAAAAAAAGTTATTGTCAAGTACAATAATCGCTTTCGTTTCGATTACAAAAATATATGAAAATAGAATTGCATGGTAAAATATGGAACTTATAGATCATAAGGCGTTTACAAATCTCACAAGAAGTTAGCAAAAAACAGTTCTTCCCCTTCAATCTCTAAGAAAAAGAGGCGATTCTTACTCCTCCCCCTGCTTCCCCCCTCTTCCTCCCCCCACCTCCACTCCATCATTCTTTACATCCTTTACCTGAAATTAAATTTATTTGAAAAAATTCTTACTGCTCTACTTTAAACATTAAGTAGTCAACGAACGTTGAAATTTGTAAAATTTCTTCTACGGTCGCACACTGCTGGTGTACATACAATACGAGCATTTTTTAACAAGATTACGATCGCAAATAATAAAAAAACATTATGCACCCAACCATATATATTTCTTGATAGCAAGCGCTTAGATAGAGTAAGATGAGCGTATGCTCAAGCTTACGAAAAAGTAAGATAAGACGCTCGTTTACACATACAACGCGAGTACGGTCAACGCCGTATACAAAAACATATTTTGCATATTTTATGTTTTTGATTAGCTATGACCCAACATTGCTCTCATGTCGTATTCACTGCAACGGATATCGTAGTATTTCTCCGTTAAAATTTGTAATCGGTTTGTAAAAAAAGTTACTTTGATGCTCTTTTGTTATTCCTTTAATACTGCGATTACTAAAGCAAAAATTTTAGTCAACTTTAATGATCAATTTTGTTTTGCAAAGATGAATGTGATAAACGTTTAAATGACTAGTGAGCCAACTATTGCAATATAAATGACGACCAAAGATTATCTTTGGATTGTGGTCGTAGCATAAAAGGAAACGATAGACGGATGGATCATATATTCGTGCGGTTTACGAAGTTCAACTCCTTACTAAAAGCGATAATTCTGACAACACAAACGTTTTAAATAAAAATATACTAACTACGTTCTACGCTGTAAACGTAAAACAGTCGTCACAATCGTATATGTTGCTAGCTGGTAATATAGCTTAACAGATATAGCTAGCTATAGAGGTAGGTGTTTTTGAGAACATGAGTAGTTCAAATGGGCTAAGAATGGGTGGGGTGGGGGAGGGGGGTGCTGGGCGAAGGACACAACTACCAAACTTGTCATGAACATCTAAGCAAGTTGTACATTAGAGGCAGACCATTTACACCATGTACCTTCGTTATCCCACCGTTATCCCATCAGTCTCTTTCTCTCTTCCCTCATCACCTCCCCCTTTCCTTTCATGAAGGGGTCAAGGTATGACGAAACAGCTGTTCAACATGGATGACAGTGTATATGACATTAAAACATGCCCGATGACGACAAAACAAACGCTTTACGGAATGTCAATCAATGAAATACTGTGGGTTTGGATGAAAAAACACCATAGATATGCAAGGGTTATAAAAAGTGATATATATCAAATGAGTGCCCACACGGCGATGCGCGTAGTCAACGATAGATATTCAGATAAATCTCAGCTAATACAAAGCTTACTTACTGTTAAGCGTTAGAAAGTTCACATAAATTTTATGGAATACAAAAGATATTCAAAATATTTCACTGCTTAGAGCAGAAAACCATAAACCGATAATTTATTTGCCGGCAACTTTCTTGCATAGGGTACTTCCTTTCCTCCTCCCTCCCCCCCTCCTCCCTAAAAAAAAGCGGACTGAGTAAATAACTTAAAGCAGAATTAAGTCGTAAAAACTATCGCATATTTTACACTATCGTCAGCTGGTTGATGTTCGTTGAGTATTACGAAAGAAATTGGTACGCGCAATCAAATGATCGACTTTTCTTGGAAAATAATTTTCCTTTCACTTTTTTTCTTAGAGAACCGGGATCAATTTAGGAAAAAAGAATGAAAAATTGAAAACTTTCGAATTCTTAACCGATTGGTTACCTTCTGTGCGATGGCTTGAAATATTGTGATCGATAATTGAAATGAAAAGAGGTGGAAAAAAATTTTTGAAGATAAGACTAAAACAAAGTTGATTTGATATGATTGTTAAATCTATTAAAAAATGCGGCGATGCTTCCGTTTCTTCAAAATTATTACTTAAATTATTCCTCAAACTAAAGGGAAATTTGCATTTTGTGATAATTACAGCCCCTTTCATCCACTTCTATTGATCGATTTTTTGAACAGGAACGTAACAGTTTCCGAAGAGGGCAATCAAAATTGTGAAGAAATAAGCGGATTTTCGCATTTCAAGAAGGCAACTCATAGACTGTCTTAAAATCGCCTTTTGCGTAGCCAAGCGGTGCCAGGCAATGTGTCATCAAAGCAAGCTGCCAGCTTTCGCACGAGCTGTTCTTCTATGCTAAGAATTAGCTGATGGTCTACTAGAGTGTAGAAGAACTGAACCGAAAGGCTCCACAACAAATTGGGAGCGTTGTATGAATATTCTCACCTAATGAGGCCAAAAGCAAAGCCTACTTAAGAATGCTCAGCAAGGCTATTATGTATCGCCGAGGCTGTCTCTAAGCTTAATTGAAATTTATCTCACGCTTAACTGGAGTTATCTCTCATTTTTCTCTTTCTATTCCGGTATAACTGTGAGTCAAATTTAAAAACTTCAAATAAGCTATTCGACATACAAAATTTGAGTAATTTTGCGAAACTGGAAGGCCAGAAAACCTTAAAGGCGATAGATTATTAGATATGGAAGGAGGTACACTGAAAGATAATCTGACACTACCGTTCAGCAAGAATGGCGAAAGGAGCAAAGGAAGGGGATGGCGGACAGAACTTGTCAAAGATAGGTATTTTACCTATTATATGGATCATAAGCTGTTGTGAACGATAAATTATAGCCTTTTATCATGCCTTTTAAACGGACCACGCTACAACACAGAGTGTTAGTGAACAAAGTTCAGCCGAATGAACCCCACTACTACCACCGAATTCTTCAGAAAGACAAATAGAAAGTTACACTTGATATAATTTATTACGGCTAGCATGAGAAGGCATTACATCATTGTTTTTTGCTCTTATTCGTTTTTTGCTCTCATAAAAGGTAAAATAGCTGAATCCATCTGTACCTTTACCTTGTTAGCATCAGCCGCATCAACGATACATTCTATCTTATCCGCGCAAAGACATCCTTTACATATTCGTTGACCGCAAAATGAAAAACAATTGATCAGTAAGGAGATAAAGTGATAAAAATTGTTTTCTCTATATGATTCGAAGAGATTAATTTGCCCATTTTTAAAAACTAATAGATAGCCTCTTTTTGTAAGCTGATTAGAATGTTTCACAACGAAGCAACAACGGACTATCTAAACAGCTGAGATAGGCAGTAGAATACATCTCCCTCTTATCAGTGCTACACCTCCAACACACTGAATCTCCTTGATGGCCAATGAAAACGTCACTTTTTTATCTACGTAACGTTCGGTCGTCTTCATGAGTTAAGTAGAACGCAGAAGCATTTGAATGGAAGAGATCATAATCGTACAGAAGACATCAAAGAGAAACTCGTAATATCATTGCAAAGGTCAAAAAGCGGATCTAATCAAGTTGACTCTCTACGTCGGTTCTAGATTGCGAAATGTGTGAATATGAATTAGATTATTTTAGAATAAGCATCAGCAATGGATCATTAAAGGTCACAGTGCAGTGAAGGGTTCTCTAATTCTATTTGATTTGTATTTTAAGCCTAGAGCATAGACTTCAAATGAAATAGAGTTTGAGAACACTCCACTGCACTGCCGGATATCACGCATAAAATTAGGTTCAGCATTGAGAACAGAGGAGAAGGGGGAAGGAAAGAGAGGGGGGAGAGGTGCGAGGGGGCGAGAACCAACGAGACTTGGAGAGCACAGAGACGGGTGTCGTTCATGCAAAACCACTAAACTACAGAGAACAAATTGCGAGTAGCGCATATTATTGTACGAAAGCAACTTTTGGAATGTATCTCGCATTTCTTGTTTCCTGACAGGCACAGCACTAACTTCAACGCTAATAAATTCGATGGCGGCTCATCTAAGGAATAATGATTAATCATCATTACGTGTAACTACATGCAACTTATTTTAGCCTGTGCATATATATATATATATATATATATATATATATATATATATATATATATATATATATATATATATATATATATATATATATATATATATATATATATATATATATATATATATATATATATATATATATATATATATATATATATATATATATATATATATATATATATATATATATATATATATATATATATATATATATATATATATATATATATATATATATATATATATATATATATATATATATATATATATATATATATATATATATATATATATATATATATATATATATATATATATATATATATATATATATATATATATATATATATATATATATATATATATATATATATATATATATATATATATATATATATATATATATATATATATATATATATATATATATATATATATATATATATATATATATATATATATATATATATATATATATATATATATATATATATATATATATATATATATATATATATATATATATATATATATATATATATATATATATATATATATATATATATATATATATATATATATATATATATATATATATATATATATATATATATATATATATATATATATATATATATATATATATATATATATATATATATATATATATATATATATATATATATATATATATATATATATATATATATATATATATATATATATATATATATATATATATATATATATATATATATATATATATATATATATATATATATATATATATATATATATAT
>JPKZ01001429.1:182811-195756 GCA_000803305.1 Toxocara canis | reverse complement strand
GGGGGGGGCGGAAGGGGGGGAGGGGAAAGAGCGAAAGAGGAAGGGGTGACATGATAAGGCTTCCCTCTGCAATTCATGATACACGAAAAAATTCGTTTCGTAAAGGTGACAGAACCATGGGTACCAAGCGGTTTCAGAATATGAATGGGAGAAGGGAAAGCATTTATTTGCAAAAAGCAGAAAAAGCGCACCTAAACTAGCAACGCTTAGTTTAAAAGTGATTGCTAACCGTACTGTAGTGTTCTAGTTTATGCTGTAACCATCTTAATGTAATTGTTCCTGTGCTAATGCTTACAGTAAAACGAGCTATTGTGATTCACACGAAATGAGTTATGCCTTCCCTTCCCACCTGTGCTAGTAATCTCGTATTCTCACAGATCGGGTACTTTCCAGCCTTCATCCTTAAAATCGATGTTTTATAGCTTTCCATTTGATGGCCTAACCATGCAATGGCGATAGGAAGGAAGGAGTGCAGACAATAAAATGGGCCATGAGCCTTTCGGATACTCTCACACGAGTTTCGGTCGCATGATTCAAAAATTCTTTCCCACGCTTCTTCACTTTCCTTGAAAGTCCCTCTAAATCACTTTACTGCTATGAGAAGCTCTCCTTAAAATGCGATGACTAAGCGAAAAAAAATTGAATAAAAACATTCAGTACGACGAGGCAATCAAGCCGCACGAGAATGCGCACTTTATTGCTGATAAAATGCTCAATTGCAGCGACAATCTTTATCACGCCAACTTATCAAACATTATCACTTCAACTTATCAACGTCTATTTAGCGGTGTTCATTGCCAACAATGCATGCATACAGCTGCAATGTTGTGAAATTCTAAAAGGGTTTTGAGGGCACTTATGCATGGATGAAGAGAGAGAGTAACGCCCTCAATCGCTTGAATTTAGAAAAAGTTCACTTCCAGATAGCTGCGAGTGACGACAACTTAGAGGGAAGACTAAATTTGAGAGGGAGAGATCGGGTTGGAGAGGACGTAGGGATTCAGATCTCGAGAGAATAGAACGGATTTGAGGCGATACGTTTCCGCACAATGCGCTCGGCTTCCGTGGTCTGAACAAATGGTCAAATAAAGTGTGGGCATTTCACTATAAAAAAATCAACACTAAAAATTCGGAAAATACAGGAAGCATATAAGGTCAAATTAAACCAAATTACTTCGAGCAAAGCCATCCGACGGTTATAAAGTTCAAAACTTTCAAGAGAGGCGTTTATTCGAGGCGACAACAATTTCGAAAAGAGAGGTTATTCTTTCCATTCTCTAGTGAGTGTTTTTAATTTCGAATTTCACCGTTCTTTTTGGGAGGAGGGCATAACTTCCGTTACGTTCAGCAAACGAGAGAATGGTGGTGCTTACTTGTGGTGAGCGATTTGCCAAAAAGGGCTTTATTTAGGCTAGTACGGTGGCTCAACTTGATTGAAATCGATTTCAAGTCCGACAAAAACGCATCGTCGGGTGTCGCTGTGGAATGCAGAAACGAATAAACGGTTGCACGCAGCTCACTTAGAAGGATTATCGCCTCGGTGGCGATCAAGGCCGTACAGTTAGATGATCGACTCGCCGTGCTATGCGCTCAAACTCATTTTAATAATATGCAAATGCAGACATCAATAGAACGCCTCTCGTGTGAACGGATTCACAAATATGAATGACAGTAAAACGTACCCTAATCTAGTCTCATTTGTTTTTATGCGCTTTTCGCCATATCCAAAGTGCGCTACGGGACAATCATATCGGTGCTTATGCATATTTGCACGAATACAGCATAGACAACAATTAGAGGATAAAACGAGCTCTGTCCAATAGGTTCGACTCATTTGTTGAAAAAGCCACTGTGACAGAATTTGGCAATAGCAATCTTATGTTATTAGGCGGAACCCAAACAAATTTTGGGAACGAATCACGAAATTTTTGGCGTACAAAAAGTAACTAGACGGGAAAAGTAGTTCAGGGAATTATAGTTACCCTTAAATTCAACTCCCGGAACCGAAATGTTGTGCCCAAGAGATGCACAACTTTTTACAGCACACACAAAACGCAGCTTAAAGTGTGCGTTTGTGAATGAGAAATTGGGAAATTTTTGAAAAAAACGAACGCAAAAGTTGATATTATATTAAACATTTTCAGTAAAAATTCCGAGTAGAAACTTTCGGTAAGATGGGCGCTAACATCGACAGCAGTTCTGATCTCATAAACGAAACGTCGTTTCACGCCTCATCATTTCATAGTGCGCGTCAACAGCAGCTGCTCGGTCCGAATCGAGCAGAAATATTGGTGCGAAGCTAATCGGCCACTCGGTTTTCGGAAATTCATTAATTAAACTGGATATTTTAATGACATATATCACGCCAGACTTCTGACATGCTTCTTACTTGGTGTGTTGTTTTACGCATTCACCATAAATCATGAAAGGGTCCGAACTCTCATATTTTATATCTCATCGATAAAGATTATGCGATTACAATTGACACCACGTTCATATGTCTCTCACTAAGCCCCCTTCCAACGATCTGAAGTACAAATGATGGCCAAACCAATAAAAGCATAACACTCAACGAACGCAAACCAAACAAACGATATGGCAAAAATGGCGTTCGATGCGAAGCCATTCAGCACCGCAGAAACGGGATCCAACCTTGGCAACGCGCTTGGGTATGTGTGTATGCATTATAAGAGAGAGACACGTTAGCATGCCAAATGCAAACAAAACACTCTGCAACGCCTTATGGCAATCAAGCGTATCGGACGACTCAGATCAAAAAAAAGGTTGAAACACACACATCGCCTATTGATCGCCACAGCTACAAGATACATGCACGCACAAATTCACTTCCTTTCGAACCTTTTATGCTTTCCGATCGATCCAATATTATCAACTTCATATCAAACAGCAACTGAACGCAAGCTTCAAATAAAATCTTCGACTGTTTTGATTTCGTCTTTAAACATTCGACCTTCCTGACATCTTTCAAATCGACGATCCTCGGATGGAGTGCAGAGATCGCGAACTCTATGAGCGCTAGTCGGACGATGATCTGATGAGCGTTTCAAATGCGTTTCGGTACGCTACGCACAAACGAAAATGCGATCAAAGTGATGCGTTTTATAAAACTCGGCTATTGCTGAAAGATGCGTTTCTATACTCGGCAGGAGAACGCCATAACGTTTCTCAAACGGTTTCTTTTTTTTGGTGTTTCAGCAAACGAGCATCTTATATGTTTTGAAGGCTCTCTTATCTTTTCAATTATTCATTGCCGCTGATTCGAACAAATGATAATTAAATTTTCTTCATTAAAAAAATGAGCAATAATGATAAACGTCGAGCGATCCTTGCAGAGTTGTTGTCGATAGAGAGCGACGTTAACGAATTGAAACAAGAACATAAATGGAAACCAGTGCAATCAATGAATGGACAAACGGCGCATTTCATTTCCACATAATTTTTTTGCCCACTGATGATTTTTCCATAAATTTTTCTAAAGTGAATCAATCAGATATGAGAGAAAAGCTCATTCTCAAAAATCGCATGAAAAAAAAACCATTCAACACATTCTCGAAAAATTGTAATCATAACACAATTCGCTTTTACACATTCCTTGCTCGATAAAAAAAGTGAAAGTTTAACATCGAAAAATACACTCCTGAAAACATAAGGTATTTTAAAGGAAAATTTTTGTCTAACTGAACAACAGCCTTGGTTTTATCTTGCATTTGACGATTAAGTACATGAATATTGATTGCATAAAATGAAATATTCTTCTAATGCAAGTGAAAGTCGTCAATTACAAAATGAAAGTGCATATCAATGTGGTCATAATTTTCCTCAGACAACAAATTGTTTCTCGTAGGAATTGTTCATTTCAACAGCACTTATGTGGCAATCACTTTTGCAGTCTCTTCCGATCGCACCATATATCATCATACAGTCAAGTTTTTAAAATGACGACAAACAAACCGCTTATAAAAGAAGAAATTTCCGTAAGGAAATGCCATTTTACGGCTGACATAATGTAGATTGTATGTTTGAAATAGAGTGTGGTGTTCGACTAGCACAATGATCGTAAGCGAGTGAGTGGGCGATTGCTCGCAAGGGCAAAAGTTGCGTCTTTAAAATGCTCGTTTACGATGCACTTGCTCGATTTGCGCAGCCTATAGCGTCCCGCCAACTTTTGAATGAAACATACGATGAATTCGCGTTTAGCGATCGCTCATCTCATGCAAGGGGATACAAGTCGACGTTTAAGTGGGATTCTGGGATGACTAATTGTTTCTGAAAATCAGTCCGCGTATATTGCGAAGCTCAACAATTTCAACACTTCTCCTTACAGCCGTTATGAATCTGTTTTGATGAGTTCAGGTTTCTGCTTGAATTTACAAAAACACTTGAGCGATAGTTGAAATGGCAATTTGTTGAACAGTTGAGCTGAACAGTCGTACTTGACGATTAAGCTTAATGGTTTAATTAATTGCTAGGTAGTTAGGCTCAAGATTCATGAGCTCATCAATTCATACAGCCTACTTGACAATATGATTCAATGAGTTCGGTGGAAATTCGTTAGCCACTAATCAATCGTTTACCGTCAGATCGTCTTTGAGGAGCACTTCTTCTGGCATTTAAGTCTCGTCCCGTACCAGATTTGATGAAAAAATAGCATAATAAAAATGATGAACATCTCGGCCGCCAGTCCAAACCAAATTTTAGTCGAATTTCTCTGTTGTACTGTAAGGAAAGAAAAAAAAAACGAGTTCTATATTCTCTTCCTAAAAACCAATTCTTGACTAAAAGATTAAATACCTTTTTCCCATAAAGACCCTACACGGCATTACAGCTCCTAGAATCTCCTCCTTCAACCCCCCCCCCCCCTCCTCCTCGTTCCTAGTCTTTTCTGTTTATAAATATGTGCGAGTAGTGCAGAAAAACTGAAAAGCAATAGTAGTTAAAACAAAGTAGTTAATGCGGCAAACGGTTTTAGCCGTTTGATTTATTATTGTACATAACGAAGACATTTCTTTGCATGCACTCCGATCAAAAGCTGTCACTTATCGATAATGTCACTTATCAGCAGTATCTTTCATTGCGCATTTGTGTGACGTTGCTTTGAAAAAAATGCAAAAAATTCAGCTGAAATTAGTGATCGAATAAAAAACGTTTCGGTTATGGACGATAGTCGGCTTAATAGAGGTATAACCAATTAACTTGTGATACTTAGTTCTGAAGTAATATAAAAATGCATAAGCCATTACTAAAAATGAAAAGTGCCAAACTTGTCTGGTAATCGCTTATACACTTTTGTACTCGAATTCTGTTTGAAGATAAAAACGTAAGCAGGCGGTATACGATGACCACCGCATGTCTGCGCTACACATCAAACACTTATTGCTTTCATTTGGTAACAACTCATAAATGCGCCCAAAAGGGTCGGTTTGTCCTCGTCGCAAGTTGGCGTTTGTCGGATGGTAGGTTCACTGTCCTTAAAGTCGATGATAAACAACGGTAAAAAGCAACGGTTTGCAAAATTTTAAAGCAATATGAGAGCCGTTCAAAGTGGGCAGCATTTGCGTATTTCGTTCTCGACTGCGCACATCGGTGAGCGCCAGCAACAGGTGGAATGGTCTGCAGCAATAAACGATGTGAAAGTCACAGTATTCTGGTCACCACCACTAATTCTAGTCCTCCCTATGAGATCTTTTACGTCAACCTTTGCAGGTCCGCTGCGCCCCCATACAAGTGGTTCTCAGCGACGTTTGTTCTTCACTTGTTATGGTCGTGTACTAACCCGTTTTCAGTAATTAAGTCACATGGAAACATCGTGCCCGCATATTTTCGCATTTCAGTGATTTCAACCCTTGCTGGTTTTAAACCAATATTGTCCGACTATGCGCGCTAAATAAAGGTACATACTTCACGTTCTCCAAAAGTGGCTACGACTTAAGATCATGCTACAATTTCCGCTTTATTTCGATACTATCTGACTCATAAAAATTATATAGTCAATAGAAACAAAAACTAACAAAAACGTACATCAAAGAAGTTCAGATTTCGCTGATCTGAAAGGCACCCAAATTAAAGTTTATTCGTTTCTGTAGGCGATCATGCTATAAAGGCAAACTGATGATTTGTTCTCGATTTAAATAAAAACATGCAATGAAACATTCACACACGGATAATTAATCACCAAATGAGGTGAGAATGAGGTAAAGTGATATCCGTCGCGGTCTATCGTTCATCAGATGAAAGAAACAGCATGTGGCAGACATCGAAACAATACTCTACACACTCAAAACTATGAGACATCGCTTATAACAAATACACTCGTAAAACATTTCATTTGGGAAGCACTTTTAGAAATGATTAATTTCCATCTCTCTTGGCAAGTTAACTTAAAAAACTCGACGCCTGGCGTTTGTTCGACTACTTTTCAATACTCGAATCCCGGCTTCTTGTCGTAACCATATTCCTTGTACCTGAATTTAAAAAATGATCATTTAAGTTAAACTTAAATGAGTTTTAAAGATGGTGGGCATAAAAACTGATATTTCACCTGAACGGATTTTATTGATGGTGGATACTAAACCAAACAGTTTTCAATACTTTTCTAAAAACAAGCAATAAGATCAGAGAATCACAGGATCGGCGACAGACGCGCTATATTAAAGAAATAGCCATCTGAAAGTTTCCTCAATTCATTTCTTAAAATAACAGAGGTAAGGAGAAGACCTTTATGGAATGCGCAAGGAAACCGCTGCGCCGAATAATCACTGCCAAAATGTTTCGCCGCGATAAGGTATTATCAGTTCAGAGGGCATTAGGGAAATTTTTTCACTATTTCCTCATTCTCTAAACCTAAACTTTACATACGGACCTGGTATGACGTTTATACCAAATTATCCGAACAGCGTAACTATTGGCGCAATGTGCGGTGTTGCAAAAAGTACTGTTAACTTTAAAAAAATGGTGCGGCTCGCAATAGATGTACCATTATGTAAAGCAGTAGCTGTGACCAAAATGGTGATATCATACCATCATAGTAACTAGCCAACAACAGATGTATAACTGACCATTTGCGCTCCCACCAATATTCGGGCTGCGGGATGAACAATTCAGGTTGATCATAACCAAGATCCTCGGGAGTTGAAATACCCAACTCGTCCAATAAAGGCTTTATCTTAATTGAAAAGAATTCGATGACTGATTTTTGTATAGAATAGTAAATAATACCGACGGCTGAATGTTTTAAGCTTGTTAAAACCAGCTTTATGCATTTACACCAAAGTTCTCTACAGATAAACAAAACAATGATTTGAAGGATGATTATTTCTAGAATGCTAAATTCGGAGCTCTGTAAAGTATGATTAGAGATGTGACAGCAAAGGACTCTAATGGTTTATTAAACGTGAAAAATGCTGTTCTGTCATTGCTGGGACGGCCTTTCAAAATATCACATTTTTTTGGTACTTTTTCTTCAGCAACAGCATAATTTATCAGTGTTTGTAAAAAAAATAAAATGTGCAACTTCTGAAAATACATTACAGAAGATCACATGTAAAAAATAGAACATTCTAGACGATCACACTGAGCAAAAATGAACTAGTACTTTTCCCCTCAACAAACATAAAACATTTGCAACTTCCGCTCGTCCTTTAGAAACAATGAAACTAAGATGTCTTAATAAAAAAACTTATTTTGAAGTGAAACCAGCAGTTAACAAATGAAGCAGCCATATTCCCTTCATAATCGCAGTTATCAAATACTGTTAAGCTGTCGGTGGCTGCCTTTATTAAGTTGGCAACTTCTAAGAGCGAAACTAATTTAAAGCACCTCCGCGCACTATGTTGAGCAGTTGGGCAAGGAGAGTGCATGATAAGAATCCACAACTACGTCCGCTATTGAGTGAAAAATCAGCTCTCAGGTAGCAATCGAAGTCGGAACTTTCGGCTAAGCAGATGCTCTAACACTTAGCTACAGGGTCCTGACCGAATTGCTATAGCTTAATGAAAGCGCATCTGCTTGAACAGCCGAAGAACCAGGTTCGATCCCCACTTGTCAACAAGTCCACTCGCCATCGTATTTGATTACCAGTAAGTCTAAATCACATTAAATTGGGAAACAGTACCAATAACAGTCTACACTTCGCAAAGTCCTAACTAATGTGACAACGGTATAACTTGACGTCGACCTGAATAAGGTTCGATTTTAGAATACTGCATTACAAACAACCACCGTTAGCAGCGAGTAAGATGCTGAATTTCCCGAAACGCAACGACCCACTCAGCTTACCTGCAACATTCCCATTTGCCAGTTCACTTACAGTTTTGTGATTGTAAGATGTAAAACCAATACATAACCGGATCATCAACCAAAGAAAAGATTTTAAAAAATGTGAGAACTAACCTGCTCGATAATATAACCATAAACGATTTCTCGATTCTTTTTCGATCCACATTTAATCTTAACAGCCTCAAGAAAACGTACACACAACGCAAAATCGTTAACCCGCCGACATGCCCGTAACGCTGCTTCAACCACTTTCGGATCTGGGATCACGTCGTAGTCATGCAGCTCAGTAAGTGCTGTAAAAAAAAACGATAATGCACGACGTTTGTTTGCACTTTTTCGACGAAAAAGAGAAGCGTCTAAACTGTTCCGAATTAAAACAATTGCTATTCATCGAAATTCGTATTCTTTCCTTGAAACCTAATATCCTATTCCAGGTTCGCAGAGTGACGATCCTTTTTTTTTGCTCCGTCTGAAAATTCTGTGGATGCTTGCGGTCGCATTTCGCGGAAGTCAGCATATCAAAAATTAATTAATACAGCTATAAAAGATCTAAGTAAATTAGGCCTTGTTGAATATGAGTAAAATGCACTCCTTTTCGTACTATTGAGAATGCAGAGGTTGTTTGCCGATTGAAACTGAAAGATAGAACTAGACATACCATCACCACATTAACAATATATTAGTATCTCTTACGTGTGTGTGTGTCCTCTTCTCCCTCATCATTCCTCTTCAGTTAAGAAGGAGGCTGAACCATGCAAAAATTTTTATATACTTTGAAAGCTCGCGCCAAAATTCACTACCTCACCCATTTATAATTCACTTCCGGATGGTTCAAAGGATGACAAAGGTAGAGAGGAGGAAAAGGAAGGAGTCACAAATCTTCCCAACAAAGGTACATTTTGCTATCCATACATGGCTAAAATACATCACTAAAACAACAAAATAGACAAAACGATCCGAAAGGACAAACCTTTGCGCACTTCCCATCCATCGATTTCCGGTCGATTAAAATAGTCAATGAAATGCTTGTCGAATTCTGAAAAAAAGAAATCTGAAGGTACTATGAAATACGCTTCAAAGCACTGTGGCACGTCTATCGCATATCGGCATTTCTCGAAAGCGAACAGAGAACAGTAACCAAACTTTCGATACTGATGAAGTGATGTTACTGGACGAAAATCACCTACTCGCCATCGATTGGACAATGGAAATTTTCAACTGCTTCTAATGCTTATCGACCTGCTAGCTACACATCACTTCTTAAAATCGCAAAATTGGGATTAACCCCGGTCCTTCCTTCGTTGCCCATACAAGACTTAAAGGTTTCCTTGAAGCGCTGCAAGATCATTGAAAATTCCGAAGCTTGCAGTAACCGCTTTCAACATGGCGAAAGCCGATTGAGCGAAGGAAAGCATGGAAGCACAATTCAAACATGCCAACAAGACGAACGACACTCACTTTCAGGGGGCCATTTTTCCATGATGTCGTCGTGTCCACCACCAAGTGCAGCAGTGGTCGTAATCTGGCGCACAGCCTCCGTACTTCTACCAACATTTCGCACTGCTCGCATCAACGATGACATCTATAATATTAGGGGTTCAATCAAAGTACAAGCTGCAATTACCAATTACCGATGCTCGCTTTTCTTGTGAATGAAAATTCCAAAAACTAAATACCTCGACTGCACACCTACGCCAATCCTGTTCATACCCAAAACTTGTATAACTTTTTAAAATTGCTAACTGTTCTTATCAACGACTAAAATGGAAGGCATAGTAATACACAAACATTATTATATAGGACGGCAACACCATTTACATCCGGAAGGGTGCCAAAAATTACTACAGTAACTGGGACTTGGTCGGTGCAAATGTTCGCCGTGAAAACGCTCCAGCACCTAAGATACGAAGAACGACAAAACAATGTTCTTTCGTACACAGTTTCGCAAGTTTGTTGCTAAATTCAGTGCGGCTGCAATATGGACCTTTTAATTTATACCTCAAACCTATTGGGCACGAACGTTGGAAAACCTATCCATTCAGAACCTTCTAGCGTCTAACGTCGACGGTCGGCCCAATAAACTAAATTAGTAGGTAAAAAGGCGGGCACACGAGTGCCGTATGATACTCTCAATGGCCAAAACTCTGAATTCTCATTACCTATGTAAATGGACGAAATTATTCTACTTAGTTGGCCTGGTAGGGAACCGGGCGATCAATCGAATAAATTGTAATGAGCCGTGCAAAATTTGAATGCGTTGTCCGCTGATTCAACTAACGATCGTGTAAACGGCAAATATGCAAATTTTGTTGCACAAATGGACGTATAGTGCCAACCATTAATGAACGAGTAAATAACAATTTCGACTTTGACTGAAGTCGTTTACTACATAATGCAAAGCAAACAGATATTTCCGACGAACCATTGATATATATAATGAAAATAAGACTTAAATACAGTAAAAGAACAAGAGAACACAACGTTCTTACCTCCTTGTATCTATTCCTAAACAATTCGCATACGGTGTAGATGAAATTGAAAAATGTAAACTAGTGACAATTTCGAATCGACCATAACACTAAGGTCTCTGATAAAGTTAGTGAAAGGAATCATCACGTCATTTATTTTATAGCCTAACGGGAGGTCCGCTCAAAAGGATATAAGGGAATTATTTAGGACACATACAGGAAGGTATCAGTTATCTGCGAGGAAGAGAGATCCTTGGTACTTCAAAGAAACATTGGTGAACATTAAAAATCCGTTTTTTCTTAGCAAGTGCGTTCAACAAAAGCGAAAGCAAGCCAATCCGTTCTAGCAATCGAGAGTGAAGGAAGGTGTGTTGAAAGCACAGAGAACACTTTTGCTCTCAGCATGACCACCTGCCCCCTGTTCGTTGTTGTTTGCTATAGTGCACTCTGTTTGCTGTACCATTAGCAACGTGCACATTCAACTTCCCAAATATGAGGGTAAAACGTCAACTGAAAAAGTCAACAACATATCAGTAGAGTGTACGCCCAATTGGCCGAACGATGTAGATTGCGACTCCGCATGCCGATCTATGTTTTCACTGATCATCCACCACACATTGTAAAGTCGTTTTTTTTTTGTCGCTTGACTCAACAATAACATCATGTGGCACAAATACGCAAAGAACTCCAAGCTGAATAAAAAATCAACCGAGTGTACAAACGACATATGAAGGAATATATTCGAAAATAATTTATAAAATTTAAGGTTCTGATAGAAATCCAAGATTAAATATTGGAAGTTATAGTAGAAGCTCAAGGTTAAACATCTACGAGTGGAGTACGATTGTACACAATAGTGCCAAGAGCAAAATTCGATGGTTCGTAGATCAAAATGTTTCTGTTTTCTGTATTTACTAATTTTGTCTTTTCACAGAGCAGCTGGAACCGAAAATGTTTTTTTTACAAGCAGTTCCATCGTTCTCCCTCATTTCTGGCATTCGCCCCTTAAACGTCTCACAGAACGAACAAAACAGACGCCCTCGAACGATCAATGAGTCGACAACGGATGATGGAAAAACATTTAATTAATGAGGCCGCAGCATGGAATCCTAAGTTAGTAGTTCCCTATAAAATATTGACGTCAGGCGCGCAATGTAAAGCAGCGTCGATTTCCCACTTGCACTGCTCGCTGGCACTTTGCGGTTAAAGTACTGCATATTAGGAGAATAGAGATCACACTGTAAAAGTTGTTCGACTTAGCCAATCGAACTTTTCTCACAACTCGCAGTACAACCTATGATTTGTTGCACGTTTCAGACAAATCGTAATATCTATCTTTCACAATTTTCTTGTGACGACTGAACGACTGAACCTGACCATTTTTAAGTATGCTCACAGAGGTTACTGCATGTGCCGTTAAACAATCGCACAAGAGCTCATGCGTCGAAAAGAATTAAATACCACTCAAAAGGTTTCCTGAGTACGGAAATTCGCTTGATGTAAAAGAACGGTTCGCAACATCAAACACGGATAAAAACAAAGGGATGGATCTACTATCGAAACGTTATAGAACAGTGAATACAAGGAAAACAAACTATTTTTGATTTTAAAAGGTAAACAACAGCTATGACTACTTATTCGTTTTACAGATATACTAAGACGTGATATTTAGGCTATATGATAAATTCCCTACCGACCTAATCATTACTAAGTTTCTGCACCTACTAAATGCGGTCGATCGCACTTAACTCCAATCCACGGTGACATATTCCACTACTACGGCGTGGTAAAATCACCACATTGCCTGGGGCAACACTCGAAAAAGCACCAGATCGGCGATCACATTCAAGAAAAAAAACACCTGTTGCGTTGTTTCTGGTGACAACACTCCGAACGATTCAAAAGTGTATGTGCATACACTTCACACTTTTGACGCAACAATCGAACGCTCGCGATCATGTGTGGTGTGTAGACTTTTGGCCTTCGAAACAACAACAGCAGCCTGGCAGTAGGAGTTGCAGGAGGCACTTACGACTTGTGGGACGCTTGTTTTGCTGCATGGATCCGGATGTGGCGCATGGGCAAGAAATGTACGTCGGTATTCGTCATGGAGAGATCCTTCATGACCGATATTCTTGGCAAGATGCCAAGGGACGAGTTTGAAAAGTTACGAATGACCAAA
>JPKZ01001429.1:151242-165612 GCA_000803305.1 Toxocara canis | reverse complement strand
GGTGGGGGGTGGGGGGGGGGGGGGGGGGGGGGGAGAAGGGTATTCATTCCGCTTGTTTTATTGTTTAGTGACGCCCTGAGGGTACTATTTAATCGCCAATTTCGGATTGCGAGCTAGAAATTTTAAAAAATGTGTTAATTATATCACATCTGTATGGATGAGTGTTTCATTGGATTGTCACGAATGTGGGATTGGTGTGACTAAAGAGCGCAACGAATCGGGCAGCTGATTTGGGAAATGGTATGTGGTGTTGCTGGAAGATTTAATGCTGCCAACTGTAGCGGAATAATCGCGTTCGGCAATGGAACGGCGTTCGGGATATGGCCATTGGATGGGGGTGATCGTGGACGACGCCATCCCCACGTACTTTATCGCACTAAATGGTCCACTGAGGCATTTTGCACAACACAAGCAAACGTCGAAACACGTCATTCGCGCAAGGTTTGATCCGAACTCAGTAGCACTTTCGAACTATTTCATTGGGTTCAGTAGCGTCTTTAACAGCTTTCATTATGCCCGGTAATTCCCGGCACTCCCTCTTTTCTTCCCTTCCTCTCGCCGACCTCCCTGCTTCCCATTCCCTTCTCCTTTTTGTCGACTCCTACCTCTGCTTTTCCTTCCCCACCGTAGTACAGCTGACTGGAGTCGAAAAGGTTTGGCAAAAATGATATTTTGAAGGCTTGCGTAAAATTCGTCATAAAAGAGAGATGCTGAATATCGTAGTAGTATTCATGAAGCTGATCGTCCCTATTGCGCCTTCAATTTTTTGTTCTTACGAGCCCACTGACTCATAGCGGCGACTAATGAGTGACATCTTGGCTGAAATGTTCGAATTGTATGCTATATCAATTGGACATTTGAATAGCGTATTCGTCAACAAATGTACATAGCCCGGATGTCGTTGGTGGATATCTTTGTGTGTGGTATTGGAGAGAGCTGCGATTTGTGCTTTTGATAAGCGCTTCATGCGATTGAGGCCTTCGACTATAACGCTTCAATTATCCAGTCCCATAATTCGCCAAGCATTCGTCATCCGTTTTATAAGGCGTCTCAAAAAGGCTTATTAGTACAAGAAAGACTTATTAGTAAATCGACGAGCAGCGTTGATTTCACTAAAAACGCCTAAATTCGATAACGTTGCTAGCAAATAGTTTTTAACAAAAAGGCGCAAATTTCGCAAAAAGACTGAGAAAAGAAGAATGCCCAAACAAATTTCATTGCTAAGGCAAACAGTTTCTGCAGAATCAGTTCTGGTTTACGTAACTGACTTTATCGATTTGATCTATAAACGTGGATGAAATTCAAAAAAAAAAAACAAATGCTTTTCGAGAGTGGACAAATCAATTCCACTTAATGAAATCTGATGTCATAATTATGAGGCAGTATGCCATTGGATATGAGCACTGAGTTGGATAATGAAAGAGAAGAGCTGAATTTTCGGTTGTTCCACGCATTTCTAAAATCTCTATTCTGTCTCTTATGATGTCTTAAGAACGAAATGAGCCTCATATAAAATTGATGGTACTGACTGGAAGACAAACTTACTGAAATTTGTCGTTTTATAGGCATCAATGAAACGTGACGTTACACGACAAACCAAATATGTGGAACTGGCGTTGATCGGTGATCATTCTTTTGTAAGTGTTAATTTTTTTGAGATGGGCAACTGATGCTTTCTACAGCATCAGTTGTGCGTTACATTTTCTTTCCACACGAATGAATTATTGAGTAGAATTATTATGAATTATTATCGAATTATTTTTATTAATGAATTATTATTAATTAATGAATTATTATCTCTTTATAAGAATGAACCTTCCGATATATCAGTTACATTAAGTTGCCGAGTATATAGAACCACACGAAATCGTTTGTATATTTTGCAGTAGTAATAAAACTATTGGTTTTTTATAGCGCTCGTCCGATAGTCGACAGTAGCTTATTTTAAATTTTTTGCTGTCGATATATTGTGCAGTTTATGAAATGACATACTTTATAGTAGCGTTTATAGACGTCGTTTGTTGATGTATTGTGTAAGCTAATAATTTTATGAAAAATTGTAAAGGACATGGGTGAAACGACGCGGCGTCATAATGCACAGAAGAGTTGATCAGAACTGTGATACAAAAGATCAGCGTTGAACTCTTCACTCTTCCTTGCATCTTTGCATTCCTCTCCCACTTAATAGGTTAAGAAGCACTAGTTTAAATAAATAAATTTTAATTTCGAAAATGGAACAGTGCAAACATATGTTCATATGTTAATGTTCATATTTAGCCAACGTTTGCTTTACTTCATTAAATTTTTGTTCATTTTCCTTTCGTTGCTGACCACTGCTCTTTCCAATTTGAAATTTGAATTTTCAGATGAAAGAGCATGATTTAGCGGAAGATGTCGGAGTTGAATATATGCTCGAAGCGATCAATATAGCCGACTTTGTAAGTAAAAAGTTCTATTTGCAATTTTTGAACGTTATTTTCGATTTTTTTTTTGTTTGTAAATGATCTGCAAGCATCCTTGCGTTGGGGGTCGCCGCGTTCGAGAGACGGCTGGAGGACGATTCGTTGAGTGTTGATGATCAACTCAATATCCTTAGCGAATATATCGAGATGGAAATGCAAGGTACGTGTTTTTGCAATTTATTTTTCTTACTCTAGAATTTTCATAAACATTTGCCTTGTTAAAGGTGAGTGGTTCGGAGGAGGATCACTGCAATATCCTAATTACAGCATATGCGTCCCTTTGTTTTCCTCGAGTTCGGGGTATGTCTATTTGAAATATTAAGATGCACAGAAAGTGGAGAAATTATGTTATGATTCGTCTAGTGTTATTCTTTAACGTTTTCCTGATATTGTGTTATCATACCGGCAGCTAGCGACTGCTTTATTGGCTGGCTGGTAGCTGAGGGATTCGTTATAGATATCGGGGGGGGGGGGGGGGGGGGGGAGAGAGAGATGCCCACTTTTCGGTGTGCTTATTTCGCTGTTTTCGCGATTACGGATTACGCTTCTGAAGGGGTTTCTTTTATGATCGTAACACTGAAGCAACATTGCAAAGAGATCCTGAGTAATCTTCATCAGTACTGAATCATACATAGTTGGAATTCAAAAAATGATTTTTTTTTTTTTTGGGAAACGTTTAGTTCTGCTCTCTTGGGCACTTTTTGGGTGCCGTTGCAGAACGAAAAGGTAAGTCGCGTATCAAATATTTCCATGCGGCGTGCGTCTCGTGCTCAACGAACATGCGAATGAGCACTCATGTAAGACGAGCGTCTTATGCGTAACCATACGATAAGCACTTTAGGTTTTCGATTTGCTCTAGCGCCAGGTGATCAATGACCTATCATAAAGCGAAGTGGATGATATGCTGAGTTGACAAGTCAAATTTGCCGCTGGAATTGACTTTGACATAAGAGTGGTGTGACTTGACGAAAAATCAGAAGTGAAGTCATTTGGCATCTTTATGGCTTCACTTGAGGATTCGTTCACTTATGCGTCATTTTGCTATTTCGTTGAAGAGCCTCTTAAGGAAATGGTGCCGCATCTAAATTGCCCCATGGAGAACAGCTTATGAAATACTGAAGGGCTTCTTCACACGAACTTCTCCTCTCCGTCTTTCCATTGGCTTCTGTTGTAAATTGCATAAGCTTCTTAGCGGTGAAGGTTCTTTAAGTAATGCATAGTTGCAAAAAATGAACTGGGCTGAAGGAAATGGTCATCATGTAGGTCAGTGAAGATTGATATTTTTATGGCAAGTTTGGGAATTTTTTCGTTCGGTTTACATACTGCCCATGTTTTTGAAAATTACGCAGTAATGCTAGAAAACAGGTCAGGATTCCGGATGTTCAAAGTGAGAAAATGCACGAAGTCGTGATTTTCCTGGGAAGGAGTTTGTTGAAGATTAATTTCCTTTCATGTGAGTAAATTGTTTCATTTAATGGATTAAATATTCCTTTTTTTCTAAACAAACCAGAACATTCTCAACATAAAAATTTTGTCTTTGAAGAAAAATTCATTTTCCCAAACGGAAAATTATTCACTTTCCTACAATCAATTTGTTTTATTGAGCTATTTTATCGAGTGAATTGCATGATTCGATGAATTTTGATGAGTGGGTCAAGCCAAAATAGTAGTTGCAAAGATTTGCGTACGATAACTTTTAGCCAGATTTTTATGGATGGATGTCTCATTCGTTAAGGGTCGCCAACAGTATTCCGTGTTTAATGTCAAACGTGATTTTATTGCGAACATTTTGAGGTCTAAATGGACGATGGTGTCAGAACCCGCAAAAATTTATCTCGGATTGACTTCATTTCGGAAGAATTTTTCGCTATTGAACCCCAAGATGCATGAAAAAAAATAAATATGGCAAATGCGCATGTGCAACATAGATTCCAAGTCGTTTTGGCATAGTACGCATTCATGTAAATTTCGTTTTTGCTAGATTTTTGTGAATTATTCGAATCCTCAAATAGTATATCATATTCACTGAGTGTTACCCTCTTCTCTTTCCCGATTTTCGGCTCCTTTGCAAGTACAAAGTCATTACCCACATAGGCCTGATCCAGTTTCGTGAAAGTAAAATCATTATTGATGTTTTTATGGTTGGTTAGTTGATTAATTAATTATCTCAGGCTGTGAAATCTGATTTCGGATGGAAGCACGAATTTCGTTTCTGTGGATCGTTTTTTTTTTGTGTTCTCCGAAGCTGCAGATATCGAAGTTGATGTCGTATTGACCTCTAGAGGATAATCATGAGTTGAATTGAAGATGTTCGCTCGCGATTTGAACGTGCGTCTATCGGTGGTCTACTTGGAGGAGTGGATGGATGCGCAGCGTATTGATGCTCATGCTGTTATTGAGAGGACACTCAGCGGTGCAATCGAATACGTTACTGGTCACATCTACCACATTCGTAAGTTTTTTTTAAAATTTTGTCGACGTTTTGAACTCCTTTCTTCATCGTTTTCATTAGGAATACTCGATAGAGGTAGACTGACGAGTCATCAGGTCGAAAGTTACTGATTGTTTTATGCGGGAACCAGGGAGTTTCACTTTGTCGCACCAGAATAATTTGTTTAGCCCTATCCTTTCTTCCCCACCCTCTCTCATCCTCTCCATCCCTCCGACTTCGGCCGTTTCATCAAACTAGCTGGAATCATGCATAACAATGTTACGTTCGGATGTAGCAGTTAATCCGTGAAATAGAGTCCTCTGTGCATTAATTTGCAGTGCATTTATCGTTTCGTATTGTTCATTAAAGTACGCAAAGGGGATAGTGTGGTGGTCATTGTGCGCAGTGAGTGGACATTGACACTTTAGGGAATTGACGTGCGCTAAATGACTTCCCATTCCATTCGGTGCGCTTGCCTACTCTCAGCAGCACATCCCGCTTTAGCGACGCTGGCATACATTGCCGAGGGATCATTATCTGCCCTCCTAACATATGCACAACAAAACTAGTGCATGAACGAGCTGCTCTTCTATGCCATATATATTTGATCTAATAATTATTGTTCCTTTATTATTAACGCACTTAATTCGCTCTAGGATCAGATGGTTATAATTGGGGTGAAGGCATTTTTAAAATGCTATCAAAAAATTCCGTTTTTATTTGCACTCGCGAAAATATGTTTCAAACTCGTAATGCTGATGACATTACTGATGACTAAATCCTTTAGTTATTTTGTGTTGTCTGTGAGCAGATATAGGCGAACGAACATTCGGATGCACCAAAGAACCATTTCGAAGAACCTGCCTATCTATTAGCGCTTTAGCGACTTCGAAATAAACGTTAACTGATAAACGCAAAGTGGAAGGCAAACAGTTTACGGCAATTCCTCTTACTTTGATGTCGAATGCGACAGGCTTCACTGAATGGGCTTCCGTCTACAATTCATAAATTTTCGGAAGAGCTTTTTGATGAAGCATAAATATGGCAAATGCGCATGTGCAACATAGATTCCAAGTCGTTTTGGCATAGTACGCATTCATGTAAATTTCGTTTTTGCTAGATTTTTGTGAATTATTCGAATCTCAAATAGTATATCATATTCACTGAGTGTTACCCTCTTCTCTTTCCCGATTTTCGGCTCCTTTGCAAGTACAAAGTCATTACCCACATAGGCCTGATCCAGTTTCATGAAAGTAAAGTCATTATTGATGTTTTTATGGTTGGTTAGTTGATTAATTAATTACCTCAGGCTGTGAAATCTGATTTCGGATGGAAGCCCGAATTTAGTTTCTGTGGATCGTTTTTTTTTGTGTTCCCCGAAGCTGCAGATATCGAAGTTGATGTCGTATTGTTCATTAAAGTACGCAAAGGGGATAGTGTGGTGGTCATTGTGCGCAGTGAGTGGACATTGACACTTTAGGGAATTGACGTGCGCTAAATGACTTCCCATTCCATTCGGTGCGCTTGCCTACTCTCAGCAGCACATCCCGCTTTAGCGACGCTGGCATACATTGCCGAGGGATCATTATCTGCCCTCCTAACATATGCACAACAAAACTAGTGCATGAACGAGCTGCTCTTCTATGCCATATATATTTGATCTAATAATTATTGTTCCTTTATTATTAACGCACTTAATTCGCTCTAGGATCAGATGGTTATAATTGGGGTGAAGGCATTTTTAAAATGCTATCAAAAAATTCCGTTTTTATTTGCACTCGCGAAAATATGTTTCAAACTCGTAATGCTGATGACATTACTGATGACTAAATCCTTTAGTTATTTTGTGTTGTCTGTGAGCAGATATAGGCGAACGAACATTCGGATGCACCAAAGAACCATTTCGAAGAACCTGCCTATCTATTAGCGCTTTAGCGACTTCGAAATAAACGTTAACTGATAAACGCAAAGTGGAAGGCAAACAGTTTACGGCAATTCCTCTTACTTTGATGTCGAATGCGACAGGCTTCACTGAATGGGCTTCCGTCTACAATTCATAAATTTTCGGAAGAGCTTTTTGATGAAGCATAAATATGGCAAATGCGCATGTGCAACATAGATTCCAAGTCGTTTTGGCATAGTACGCATTCATGTAAATTTCGTTTTTGCTAGATTTTTGTGAATTATTCGAATCCTCAAATAGTATATCATATTCACTGAGTGTTACCCTCTTCTCTTTCCCGATTTTCGGCTCCTTTGCAAGTACAAAGTCATTACCCACATAGGCCTGATCCAGTTTCATGAAAGTAAAGTCATTATTGATGTTTTTATGGTTGGTTAGTTGATTAATTAATTATCTCAGGCTGTGAAATCTGATTTCGGATGGAAGCACGAATTTCGTTTCTGTGGATCGTTTTTTTTTTGTGTTCTCCGAAGCTGCAGATATCGAAGTTGATGTCGTATTGACCTCTAGAGGATAATCATGAGTTGAATTGAAGATGTTCGCTCGCGATTTGAACGTGCGTCTATCGGTGGTCTACTTGGAGGAGTGGATGGATGCGCAGCGTATTGATGCTCATGCTGTTATTGAGAGGACACTCAGCGGTGCAATCGAATACGTTACTGGTCACATCTACCACATTCGTAAGTTTTTTTTAAAATTTTGTCGACGTTTTGAACTCCTTTCTTCATCGTTTTCATTAGGAATACTCGATAGAGGTAGACTGACGAGTCATCAGGTCGAAAGTTACTGATTGTTTTATGCGGGAACCAATGAGAATATCTATCAGATGGCGCTGAAACAGTATACGCCTTAGGGAAACCAATCAGATCAGCCACTTTCATAAATTTCATGCAAATGACAAATTCAGATTTTGTCCGGCTCGGCCACGTATACAGACTCTTTCGTTAAAGATTCGTTGGGAGTTTCACTTTGTCGCACCAGAATAATTTGTTTAGCCCTATCCTTTCTTCCCCACCCTCTCTCATCCTCTCCATCCCTCCGACTTCGGCCGTTTCATCAAACTAGCTGGAATCATGCATAACAATGTTACGTTCGGATGTAGCAGTTAATCCGTGAAATAGAGTCCTCTGTGCATTAATTTGCAGTGCATTTATCGTTTCGTATTGTTCATTAAAGTACGCAAAGGGGATAGTGTGGTGGTCATTGTGCGCAGTGAGTGGACATTGACACTTTAGGGAATTGACGTGCGCTAAATGACTTCCCATTCCATTCGGTGCGCTTGCCTACTCTCAGCAGCACATCCCGCTTTAGCGACGCTGGCATACATTGCCGAGGGATCATTATCTGCCCTCCTAACATATGCACAACAAAACTAGTGCATGAACGAGCTGCTCTTCTATGCCATATATATTTGATCTAATAATTATTGTTCCTTTATTATTAACGCACTTAATTCGCTCTAGGATCAGATGGTTATAATTGGGGTGAAGGCATTTTTAAAATGCTATCAAAAAATTCCGTTTTTATTTGCACTCGCGAAAATATGTTTCAAACTCGTAATGCTGATGACATTACTGATGACTAAATCCTTTAGTTATTTTGTGTTGTCTGTGAGCAGATATAGGCGAACGAACATTCGGATGCACCAAAGAACCATTTCGAAGAACCTGCCTATCTATTAGCGCTTTAGCGACTTCGAAATAAACGTTAACTGATAAACGCAAAGTGGAAGGCAAACAGTTTACGGCAATTCCTCTTACTTTGATGTCGAATGCGACAGGCTTCACTGAATGGGCTTCCGTCTACAATTCATAAATTTTCGGAAGAGCTTTTTGATGAAGCATAAATATGGCAAATGCGCATGTGCAACATAGATTCCAAGTCGTTTTGGCATAGTACGCATTCATGTAAATTTCGTTTTTGCTAGATTTTTGTGAATTATTCGAATCCTCAAATAGTATATCATATTCACTGAGTGTTACCCTCTTCTCTTTCCCGATTTTCGGCTCCTTTGCAAGTACAAAGTCATTACCCACATAGGCCTGATCCAGTTTCATGAAAGTAAAGTCATTATTGATGTTTTTATGGTTGGTTAGTTGATTAATTAATTACCTCAGGCTGTGAAATCTGATTTCGGATGGAAGCCCGAATTTAGTTTCTGTGGATCGTTTTTTTTTGTGTTCCCCGAAGCTGCAGATATCGAAGTTGATGTCGTATTGACCTCTAGAGGATAATCATGAGTTGAATTGAAGATGTTCGCTCGCGATTTGAACGTGCGTCTATCGGTGGTCTACTTGGAGGAGTGGATGGATGCGCAGCGTATTGATGCTCATGCTGTTATTGAGAGGACACTCAGCGGTGCAATCGAATACGTTACTGGTCACATCTACCACATTCGTAAGTTTTTTTAAAAATTTTGTCGACGTTTTGAACTCCTTTCTTCATCGTTTTCATTAGGAATACTCGATAGAGGTAGACTGACGAGTCATCAGGTCGAAAGTTACTGATTGTTTTATGCGGGAACCAATGAGAATATCTATCAGATGGCGCTGAAACAGTATACGCCTTAGGGAAACCAATCAGATCAGCCACTTTCATAAATTTCATGCAAATGACAAATTCAGATTTTGTCCGGCTCGGCCACGTATACAGACTCTTTCGTTAAAGATTCGTTTTTCTGCGACCCAGTCAAGTAACTTCTTCTTTTGTGCATGAGACGGTCCGAAACTCGAAAATTGGAAACGGTTCGAAACTGTTTCTCTAAATTACCATCCGCCAAATTTCGTAGCTTTAACTTCAGTGATCATTGAACTGAAAATTTGCTGCAAGCAGACTAACGCATCACACATATTCCCGGGCACAACTTCGCCATAATGCGCTTTACAAACCGCAGATTCTCGGAGTCGCATAGAAATTGTTGAGTCGACAAATGTAAGTAGCGTTTAAGCCAGGAAGGAGGTTCGTTATGTTGACTCATTGAAATGCTTGCGGCTATCAAATTTACTGAGCCATTCCCTTTACAGTAATGTTGAAAATTTAAAATGAACATTTTAGCGAAAGACGCCGCTCTGTTGTTTACTCGGGAGCAATTTGCTAATAATGAAGTGACGTGTGCTGCATTTGGTAGCGTGTGCACTGCGCGTGCTGTATCGCTTGTCAAGGTTAGCCTCCTCTTTATTCGTTGCTTTGGGAGTGCCTGTCCGATTCAAGGGCGTCGAAATCGTAGGAGGTGAATAGAACAGGTATCACGCCTATTATTTAGAAATGCTGCAAGTAACCCTAAGGACGTTCATAGGTAGAGAAATGGTGATAGCTGAGAAAATGTACGACAAACACGGTTGCGCGTACCCAATGTGTACGTACTATTCCTTACTTGTTCCATGTCGATCTCCCACGTTTGAGGTAAATGGCTTCGAAGCGTACAGAGAAATGTGATCGGATTCGGCCGAAGATGAATGCGGTTGTCGATGATTATTAATCAAAAATCGCTATCATTTTGAAAACCACTCTATGCGCACGCTACGCTAGATGCGGTACGCTTTTGCGTAATGCTAAACAAAGAGCGACCGCATCTGAGATTGATGTGATGTGCGTTACCAGTGGTAATTATACGAGTACACAGTTTGTGTCTGAAATCAACTTCAGCAAATTAATTACCTTTCTGTGAACAACTCGAAACCTCATTAACCACGAGCACTTCAATCACATTTGAGCAGCACTTTTCCTCCTGTCCCATCCTTTCCACTCCTCCGCTTCCCACCTCCACCTTCTCCGCCTTAAAAGTCTTCCCCCCCCCTCCACCTACTTCCCTCCCACCTTAACGCAGCATGACCTGGATGCTTTCCCCGATTTTGCACCCTCTAATGAAAGTGGGCAACTCAAAAGAGGGGGCGAGAGGTGCGGTTGTGTGATTTAAGTGTCATTTTCCTTATCCGTTCGGGAGGCTGAAGTAAACGACTATGAAGCAGTTTTGCGAGCTATCCAAAAGTAGTTATTTCACAAAAAGCCCTCAACTAGATCACTTCTCAACGACGCTGCCAAACCGGGTTGTGGTTACAGGGAAGAATTGGTAATGTGGAAGTAAATATTAGTTTTCTTTGACTAATATAATCCGACCTGCAATACGAAAATTGAGTGATAGCTGTGATATGAAGTATAATAATAGTTATATAACCATAAATGGCCGACATACTCCTCCCACTCATCTCTCTTTCTCCTCCCCACGTTTCCGGGAATGAATGCGTTTCTTAAAAAGCCTTAGAATTTATATGGCATCTGCACCCCGAATATCCAGAAAATCGGTTCTTTCTGCATTTTTGCTTTCTGAAAGTTTTGCTGTTTTTCTTCCGAAATCTCAAACTGTAGCTTTTCGTTCTAACCATCATCATTTCCAATAGTTGACTTAAAAGCTGTCATGTTTAATCGGTCTGAGAGGGGAGCGGTATTGTTCTTCTCAGGGCATAGCGAGGGCGGCATTTCGAAATAGTGCATACTTAATGGTAAATGATTCATTGGAGACAATGTAACAATATTTTTAAGCTTCAGATCACTCACAGAGGAGACATGACCTCGATGAAGAGCTGTTTTAATAGCAAACAATTGTTTGATTACGGAGCAATCCATGTAACAGCTGTAAATGCATTTTTCGTCTTGGGAACCCCAAAATCGTGATATATGTTCGGAGTAGGGTGAAGTGTGTCGCGTTTGTGAATGGATGGCGCATCTGTTCACAAGTGACCATAATCGCTCTTCACTTCAATCCTTTCTCTTATCTGATGCTTGTTATTCCGCATTAATTTATCAAATCTTTAACAGCCAGATAGTAATGCGATATGATCAGCTATATACTAATTGCGATGCGATGTGCATGTGATCAAAATGAGGGAATGCATGTCAGTTTTAAGCGACAAACAGTGTGAATGCCATATGCTCTTATTTCTTAACGTTTACGTGTTCTGTGCATTTTATAAATACAGCTGAGTATCTTCGAAATATATGTTTTGAATCTCTCGTTTGGTTGGCTTGACGGAAATTGTTGAAATTCAAGGGAACAACGCATTTGGCGACTTGTGATGTATAAGTGGCGCAGAGGCGATAATAGTGCAAGGATAATGTGCGTAATCATATTAGGGATAGGGCACTAAAGAGCGCTCAAGGGGAATATTTCTTTGTCAGATGTCAAAAAGAGAACAGATTGCTCCAAGAGTGGAGTTGTCCGAGGTAATATAACGTGTATATTTTCATCCACTTACAGAGTTTTCTATTATTCCCCATAACCCGTTTCGTTTGTCTTTGTAAGCTGCTCTGTTCTGTGCCACTTTTATGAACATATTCAGCTTCGGAAAGCGATAAGCGAAAGAATCGCTATAAATGTTACGGCTTGTAATCGCTATAAATGACAGCATTATTGAGTGAGTTGTGAATGCGTGAAACGGGACTGGTTCATTTGGCTGTAATTGCCCATCAGTGTTACATATGCAAATTTCATGAGGGAACCTTTTATGATGTTGGAGGGTCGGTGAGAGTGATGAATGAATTTTAATGGTTTGCTGTCACGCGTCGACTAGACACTGAATAGAGGCGGCCACTTTAAAAGAGATTGCAATGCGCAATTCGCGTCGATTGCTGCCGTTTTCGAGTTTGCGATTTATTGTTTTGAGTGAGGAGGGGTTAAAAGGTAACGGAACAGTCAGTGTGTTGAGAAGAGAGGACCTGCTCATTGACGATAAGCATTTGCATGACTTTTATCCCTCTCTCAACCGGCTAAATCACTCCTTGTCATGTTCTTCCTCTTCTTGTTCCCACAACTGAAAATGATTAACTGCAGAAGGGAGCATGCCGAGGTATCAGATTATATCATAACCACATTCTATTCAACCATATACCGTGTGTATATATGTGTATATATACATCTTTTTTCTTTCTGTATTGAGCACTGGATGGCGAAAATAGATGCGGCCTTTGCATGGCGAAATTACGAGAATGATTCTTCACGCGATTTTTCGTGCTCAAAGCCGACAATCGACATAAGTGATAGTCGCATCAGAATGATGGTCCGCGCGCGAGTGTACGCATATGTAAAACTTCAAAGGCTTATTTCTATTTGACAAATTGTTGCGTGACACCGCACGAGAGATTCCGAAACGACTTGATCGAAGTGTCACTTTTGGCTTGCACTCTTATGTTTATGGGCCTCCCTTAATAGTTTCAGAAATTTAATCAGGGGTTACAACTATAGCCTGCAGGCGCTATAGCCGTCTCTATGAGTTAGAGGTCTCAGATTCTTTTTAATAATCGTTTGAAATGTTTTTTTTCCAGTTTATAAATCACAAGACTTAAAGAGCTATTAATTTCTCAGGCCTTATGTTTTTGAAGGCTCCCTATATACACTTGCCTCAATCTGAACTTCTTGAAGCGAACTTATGGTATACGTTCGTAAATATTTTTATTGTTTCGGTATTGTTATGACAAAAATGTGAATTATTCTTATGAGGTGCGCCATTAACGTCGTACGCAATATAAATTGGATCCATCAGTGGCTATGGAAGCGAACGATATTCGATGCCAGTAAAGACAATATCCGTTGATTGATGCTTCCCGCAATCGTTGTGATCGCTTTACATCTGTTCACGTCTTCCCATCGTTGCTTCTTCTTATTCTTTCATGCGTTTGTTTCTTCATCTACTTCCATTTATCAATGTTGGCATCGGAAATTAAGGAAGAGTTGTGCAGTTCGCTTTTTTTTGATTAAAATATCGTCCAGCTGGATGGGCTTGAATACATAAGTTGATAGATTTTTTGGAGGGGGATAGGGGGACATGTAAACCTTAGAGCTTCCTCCAAATAGTGTAGTATATTCGATGGTGAGGTTTGTTGAAATGGAAACTTGTGAATTTGAAATACGCTTTTGATGTCTACCGTATTCGACGGCCTGATATGGGCAACTTTTAATGCGCGTATTGTACGTGAGCAGGGCCAGATATTGTGGCGTGATACTGGTAAACTTCTTTTCATCATTTTGAGACCCCCATACTGTTACACCGTGCTGTCTCCCTGTTCAATATCGAAAACGACCATACATCTTTTCCCCATCCCACCGTATATACTGATTTGAGCATTGTTTTCATGAACCTGCCCGCGGTACAGGGCAACGAGAGTGTGTCTTTGACTAATATTTCTTTATTGTGTCAGTGAACGGTGTCTTTGGTAATGGAAGTCATTCGATTCGCATAGGAGCTCATCTGACTTCCATAAAAGGTGTATTATTTTTTCTAACAATCGATAGGGGTGGGAGCGTGTTTTCCTTGTTTCTAATAATCGCCGGCATGTCGTCATCGAACCCATCGTGCACTTTGTTATAGTATTTGCGTTATATTTGCACGAATGTTTTGCAATTGTTGATGAGATATGCGTTTATGTATGGCGTCAGTATGTCGCCAAGATGAAGATGATTGTGATTTAGGAAGACGTAACGAGTATCATTTGCTTGGCGCCAGCTTTAGTGATCAATCAGA